>JBCEWC010009186.1:0-19027 GCA_038996855.1 Solanum aculeatissimum
ACTAATATATTTATTGAGCCTCATTAGCAGAGTTAACTAATTTGTTGAAACTGTCTTGGAAGTACACATTAACTTAATAAAAAGTTTTCTCTTTTGCTCCTTTTGGTCATAGTGTTTCTTACATTGATTAATGGGACATGTCATAAAACCTTTGGCACCTTGGTGCATGAAATCTGACTTTTAAGGGATGCAGTAAATGGAACAATAACATTCCATGATCAAGCAAGAAATAGTGTGTATAAACTGAATGATCAGACAACTAAGTTGTTTGTGCGCTCAAGAAGGCGGCATCTGCCAAAAGCTCTTATCTTCATTGATGGTGAGCCTGCCACGGGTTGTCTAGTCGACTTTGGCCTCTACTTTTTCGACAACTATGCCAACTTCTGCAAAGCCCAAGGAAAACGATTTGGACCTTTTTTCTATCTTTCCAAAATGGAACAATTCTAGGTTAGATATCATATTATCAGTAAGTAGTTTTGAGAATTATATTCCAAGAGACTTCATCGATTCTTGTTTTGTTTGGATAGGAAATCTAGAATATGGAACAATGTGTTTGAGAGGGCAGAGAAATGGACTGGAATTGATAAAGGAACCATTAGGGCCATTGTCCTAATTGAAACACTTCCAGCAGTGTTTCAGATGAATCTGTTGGCCTCAACTGTGGTAGATGGGATTACATTTTCAGCTATGTCAAGACTTTCTAGGGTCAACCTGATTGACTGCTCTCTGATAGGGTTCAAGTTGGCATGACTCAAAACTTTATGAGGAGTTACTCTAACTCGCTAACCCACACCTGTCATAAACGCAGTGTGCATGCTATGGGAGGCATGATATGCCAATATTACTTTTTACCATCTTATGCTCCTTTAGTTAGCTGCAACATGTTTTCTGTGATTATTGACAATTCCAACTTGTGTGTCTGAGTTGTAGAAAACATCTAAACTTGGGCAGTACTTACAAATTAGCTATTAGCTTTACATATTTTCATTACTAAGACTATGAATTCAATAAAATCACATAAATGCCAACCATATGGACAAGAAAGCATTAGCATGCATATGGTTATTATGAAATATTTTGGGTACATCACCAACTTGATGCATAATGGCTTTGTAGTATCTTTGAACAGGCAACTCAAATTCTAATCAGAGATGATCCAATAGCTAACAAGGTAGTATTAGAACTTCTAAGGAAGGATAAGTTGAGGGAACTGAAGGTAGGGCATGATGGAACATGGGCAGCTCACCCTGGCCTAATTCCATCTTGCAGGGAAGTCTTTTTCATTAACAACATGGGTAATGCTCCTAATCAAATCAACTCCATGAAGCACCAAGATGTATCGATCCTATGTAAAGAAGATCTGTTGCAGAGGCCAAGAGGGGTTCGAACCATGGAGGTCCTTCGGCTAAACACCCGAGTGGGAATTTATTACTTGGCAGCTTGCCTGATAGGGTCTAGTTCAGTTCCACTTTACAACCTCATGGAGGATGCTGCCACAACTGAGATTAGCAGAGTCCAAAATTGGCAGTGGCTGATATGTCTAGGCACTAAAAGATTTATGAAGTTTTATTGGTTCCCTCTTCTTGTTGGTTATTGAGAAGTTTAATACCCTAGGAGTAGTTTAGATCATGAGAATCTTGTGCTACAGAGAAGTGTTTAATTGCACTTTGTAATTATATTTGTAAGAAGAGATAGATAGGTGTTGAAAGTTCTGCATATCACTATAATTTTAGGTTATACAACTGATGAGTCGTGAAAATATGCTTTTTATGATGCCCAAAACATAGGATTACTGCTAGTTCTTAATCATGTTTTGTTAGTTTGATATATGTTTTATGTTTATTTTCAGGAAAACTATGATTTCATGGAGTTAACAGACAATGAATTGATCTGTGTGTGATAATTTTGGTTGGAGTTTATAAGGGTGCTGCTCATGGGGAAGTTCAGCACGCCAAAGAAGCCTTGGAAATATTAATGTAAAGATTGGATGAGCTTGTGAAGGCTATACAGATCAAACATTTCACAAGCGTGTGAGCACTGGAGTGAGGAATTGATCGAATTTTGCAATGTATTACGCTGGATTTGTGCTTTGAATATCTGTTCATACACACAAGGAGCATGTACTGGACATTATAATGCAAGACATAAAAGTTGGGATTGAAGTTGTACACCATGTAACCAAACACGGTTCGTGGTGCATAATACTGTTGGTGCTTTCCATGAAAGGGACATCGTGAAGGGAACTGGACCAAGGCAGCCATGTTTTCCACCAAGGCACCCACCACGAGACCCTCCATAGATCGTGAAGTTCCTAGGCAACATGTACAAAGCCACAAAGGCAAGCCAAGCACCATCAGGTCATTCATGACTGTGGTGCATTGTATGGTTCGTGAAGAGCACTGTCCAGGGCAACATTGCAGTTGTTTTCAAGCACCAAGTAGCACACCAAGGAGAGGCCAAGATGGGCATGAAACTCAATAAAATAACATAAATTCCAACCATATGGATAAGAAAGCATTAGCATGCATACAATTATTATGGAATATTTTGGGTACATCACCAACTTGATGCATAATGGCTTTGTAGTATCTTTGAACAGGCAACTCAAATTCTAATCAGAGATGATCCAATAGCTAACAAGGTAGTATTAGAACTTCGAAGGAAGGATAAGTTGAGGGAACTGAAGGCAGGGAATGATGGAACATGGGCAGATCACCCTGGCCTAATTCCATCTTGCAGGGAAGTCTTTTTCATTAACAACATGGGTAATGCTCCTAATCAAATCCACTCCATGAAGCACCAAGATGTATCGATCCTATGTAAAGAAGATCTGCTGCAGAGGCCAAGAGGGGTTCAAACCATGGAGGTCCTTCGGCTAAACACCCGAGTGGGAATTTAATACTTGGTAGCTTGCCTGACAGGGTCTAGTTCAGTTCCACTTTACAACCTCATAGAGGATGCTGCCACAACTGAGATTAGCAGAGTCCAAAATTGGCAGTGGCTGATATGTCTAGGCACTAAAAGATTTATGAAGTTTTATTGGTTCCCTCTTCTTGTTGGTTATTGAGAAGTTTAATACCCTAGGAGTAGTTTAGATCATGAGAATCTTGTGCTACAGAGAAGTGTTTAATTGCACTTTGTAATTATATTTGTAAGAAGAGATAGATGGGTGTTGAAAGTTCTGCATATCACTATAATTTTTAGGTTATACTACTGATGAGTCATGAAAATATGCTTTTTATGACGCCCAAAACATAGGATTACTATGAGTTCTTAAGCATGTTTTGTTAGTTTGATATACGTTTTATGTTTATTTTAAGAAAAAATATGATTTCATGGAGTTAACGGACAATGAATTGATCTGTGTGTGATAATTTTGGTTGGAGTTTGTAAGGGTGCTTCTCATGGGGAAGTCCACCACACCAAAGAAGCCTTGGAAATATTAATGTAAAGATTGGACGAGCTTGTGAAGGCTAAACGGATCAAACATTTCACAAGCATGTGAGCACTGGAGTGAGGAATTGATTGAATTTTGCAATGTATTAGGCTGGATTTGTGCTTTGAATGTTTGTTCATACACACAAGGAGCATGTACTGGACATTATAGTGAAAGACATAAAAGTTGGGACTGAAGTTGTACACCACGTAACCAAACACAGTCCGTGGTGCACAATACTGTTGGTGATTTCCATGAAAGGGACATCGTGAAGGGAGCTGGACCAAGGCAGCCAATTTTTCAACCAAGGCATCCACCACGAGACCCTCCATGGCCCGTAGTTCACTCCATGAGGCGTGAAGGTGGCCGTGAAGTTCCCAGGCAGCCTGTACAAAGCCACAAAGGCAAGGCAAGCACCATCAGGTCATTCATGACCGGGGTGCATTGTATGGTTCGTGAGAAGCACTGTCCAGGGAAACATTACAGCTGCTTTCAAGCACCAAGTAGCACACTAAGGAGGAGCCAAGATAGGCATGAATCTGACCACGGATCGTGGTCAGTATTGTGAAGGACACTTCGTCTAGATTTCTTAGTTTTCCTACTCAAATTAGGATTAGGATTCCCACTTGTTTTACGATACTCTTTCTACTTGTTTTAGGATCTATTTTTATTATTATAAATAGAACTTAGCTTTAATACTGAAAAATATTATTCCTCACCTTTAAGGACTACAAGATACGATCAAAAACTTCAGTTTTCTAGTGAACTTTTCCATTAAAAAATAGTGACCTGGACAGTGACTTGAGAAACAACAATTTTAGTTGTGTGTTTTCTTTATCGTTTGAAGTTGGGATCTAGTTTTTTGTTCTCGTTTATTCGTGTTACTCAAGACTTGGATTGTTTCTTCCTTGAAAGTGATTTAAACATGAATTACACTATGATTTACGTTTTTGTTCTTGCAAGTTCGATTCTTTAAACCCACAACTAGTGTTGAAGAAACCAATAGAATGAACTGGTGCAGCAAAACAGTTTCTTTAGAGTCTCATTTGAGAAAAGAACAGGACAGAAAGAAGGAAACATATATATATATATGAAGAGAGATGTTAAGAGTTCAAGACACCATGTTGGTTGCAACAGAGAAGAAGGAATCATGGGAACGAACAGGGAACCATAGAACCAACCAGCCACAAGGCCTCCAAACCCTATAAGAGCAGCTCTACCTAAGCTCTTTGTTTTGTCATTAAGGAAGTACACACAAGTTCCAAATGATAGAGCTACCTGGAATGCAGGGCCAACTTCAGCAGAAAGTTCATCACACTCCAGCATGCCATGAACCCAAAGAAGAATAATCTCCTCAAGATAATTACAGAAGGTGGAAGTTCCATAAAGCTAAGGAATACAAGAGAAGAAAGGCCACATGGTAGATATTTGTACTGTCAAGAAAAGAGATGAGGAATACAGGAGAAGAAAGGAAATGGAAGCGGATAGGAACAGACAACAACAAATGGATCCTCAAGGTCAGCATGTTAACACCAACCAACAATAATCTAATTTGTAAGTTGGAAATTCAAATTCCAATGCACAATAACAACAATAACAAATGCAACAAATACAAAATATAAGGAGCATTAAGAACAGTGGCAAACCCAAAGAAAGAGGAATGGTAGAAATCAACTATGTTGCTCGGACTCTTCAAAAATGTTGACGGGTGTATGTCGGATCTCCAAAAATAGTGTATTTTTAAGCATCTGACACGTGTGCGACAACATTTTAGGAGAGTCCAAGCAACTAAGGTCTACAAACCTGTTTCTCCTGAAAAAAGGAGGATAATAACATCCAACAGTAGTTGTTAAATGAGACAGGTAAGCTTACTGATAACAGTACTATCTCTAATAATTTTGTGGATTTGGAAGTACATGATCAACAACATGAACAAAGGGAGGAGGAAAATAATCTATTAAAGCATTATGAAACAATTGACAAACAAGAAAATCATGAGGCAACACAAAAGCAACTATCAGGTATCTATTCAGAAGTAGTGGCTTCGTTAGGGATGTTAGAACTACTGGAAAGCTTAGGAGCTGATTTAGTTATTCACTACAGCACAAGAAAGTTAGAACTACTGAAAAGCTGGTGAATATTCCAAAAACAGAACTTCTATTTACATATCCATTATACATACATGCTTACCAGTCATACCAGAAACACAATGAGACAGATGAACACGAGCTTCATTATATATGTAAGGAAAAATCAATTAAATAGGAGTCGTGGACATAGGAAAATCAATTGAATAGGAATAATCTCATCATAGATTTTTAAATAACTCAATGTACTAACCTGTTAACTAGTTTAATCTAATGATTAGTGGACGATGATGGTGGTGAAGGTTGGCCAAACACTACACTTGCAAGCTGTTCATATTTGCTCTCGAGCTCATCCATGCGTTGATATTTCTTCTCTAACTCATCCACGCGTTGACATTTATTCTCTAACTCGTCCATGCATTTTTTTAGTAATTCATTTTTTTTCACTTGCATTCAACTTATCTAGCAATGTAACCTTTGAAGAGTCACCACCTTTCAACTCCTTAGTTGTTATTCCACCACCAAATTCAACCACATGACTCTTACGTTGAGGTCCAAAACACTTTTCAATGACCTCAATATTGGTAAGAGATGAATCAGACTGAACCACCTTTTGAATCTCAACCTATAAAACATAAGACAATTAAAATAATAAAGCACATAAAGTAAATGATATAAAATTAAATGTATCACTAAACATACATATTTTGCATTTGTTTCAGTTCAACAAGCTTGTTATCCTTCTTATGTGTCTCAAAGAAGATAGTATCCATGTTTGGTGGCTTTCCATCTTTCCCCCCTTCACATATAAATAAACATGTAAGAGAAATCAGTTTAAAAAGAAGAGGCTTTCTGAAGAGTTTCTAAATTTACTTATCAATTCAGAAACAATCTCTCTAATAGGCTTACTACCCGTGCGATGAGGCATACTCATCTTAGACCTATTGACTGAGTTTCATGCACTTTTTTCCTATATTAACATATTACCATAAAAATTATAGTCAGCTACTTGAAATAATATCTTAATAAATTGTAGCTATGAAGTCATACCTTAAACTTTTTACTTAAGAAATGCTCTTTTACCAGCCATTCCCGATCACCCTTATCTACCTCATTTGGCACATCCTTCAGAGCATCTCGAAATGGCTTAGACTTTATATTCGTGTGGTTTCACCGAAAGGGCGATTTATTGAATAAAAAAATTAAACTTTGTGACACCGAAACACGATCAGTTCAAAAGCTCTGAAACTCAGCATGGCTTCAAGCATCAGTTTGTTTATGAGACAGAGAAGAAAGACCAAGAAATGAAACTTTTCCAAAAATCTCATATGCCTACCTGAAGTGTGCCAAGAAACAGTTTTTAAGCTCTAGAGAAAACATGTTTGATTGAACATTGACTTATCAGGTAAACGATTTCGGATTGGGAAAGATGAGGGAAAAAAGTCATTTATGTGAATGTGGAGTTGGATTGGTGAATGCAGCAGAAATAACACAATAAATATTTGATCTGTTTGACATTAAAGGAATAATTCATTTTGGTATATCTGGTAATGCTAATAGTTCTATGCAAACTGGAGACGTCACAATCTCATGGCAACTTGCACAAACAGGACTTTGGGATTGGCTGAAACCAAATGAAACTATGGAGACAAATGACTTTTCTCAATTTGAATTCAAGAGCTATAATGATCCAATAGCAGGGGAAAATCAATTGGGAAAAGTTAGGTATAGAACTAAGCAATTTGGTTTAACATAACTGAGAATTGGCTTCATGTAGCCTCTCATTTGCAGGGGCTAAACCTAGACCAGTGTGCAAATTCAACATTGTGCCTTCCAGAAAAGCCAAAACTAGTAGTTGAACTGAAGAGATCTACTTCAAACTTCTTTATTGACAATGCAACTTACACACAATTCCTTTTCAAAACTTTTCGGGTTACATTGCTTGACATGGAAAGATTTGCTGTAGTAATGACATGTTTGTCAAGTGGATACGTAGTTATTGGAATTCATGGACTGTCAGATTTAGCAGGGACACAAAAAGGGGATAACACAATAAAATTATTTGGATCTTTAGTTTCTTTAAATACAACCAAAGTTGTTATTGGTTTAGTTAAGTCACTACCAACTAATTATTTTTCAGGATTCTAGCAAACACGTTTACGATAGAGAAAATATTTTCAGAGACAAATGTAGAGTAGGTTTTGTGAGTTCGAATCAGCTTATTGATACTGCTCCGATTATGGATATGTATGCATAAAAATATTTGAATGTATGGACGTCAAATGGATATTGAAAGCATTTGATAATACAATCTGAAAAAGACCTCTCACAACCTACAGACAAGCTTAGATTCTATGGACATCATCCAACCACTGTTAATATATCGCTATAACCAAATTAGTTGTTACCAAACTATGAAGCACATACAAAATCACCAGAAAATAAGGTCAATAAAAAAAGAAACCTACCGGCAAACAAGGTTCAGAAAACAGAGCCTAGATGAAATTATATAGGGAAAATTCATAGGTACTCCATAAAGTAATTCTCAGCAAAAACAACATAAACTTACCTCGCAGAGAAGAAAACTCCAACACGAGGCTCGATATTACTAGATACAACAACTAAACAAGTAAAAATTTGATAACACTGAGAAGTAAGAAGAGAAGGATAAGTTTTGTGATCAAAATAGATAACCTCTAATTTGTATTTAAAAGATTAAATAGAGAAACCTACGGATAACAAACCTAGAAACTTGAGGGAGCACACTGCTGATAAATCAAACTTCTAACTAACCTAGATGTGTGATTCTGATGTAGAGGCGCAAATATTGTGCGAGTAGTTCCTGATTCCTGAATAAACTTGAAAGATCAGAGATGCGATGATACTGTGTGAGTTGTTCCTGATTCCTGAATAAACTAAAAGATCAAATTGTGTACGTGTTGTTGATGAACGTGCGATCGTTCCAGATTCCTGAAGAATCATGGATTTGTTACTGATCGTAGTTGAGGCGTGGGTAAAAGGAAAGAGACCTGAACATGGAGGGAATTTGAATATATAATTTAGCACTTTTATTAATTAAATTAGCCTTTAATTAAAAAGTGACCAGATATTTATTTTTTAACATTCAGAATTTTGTCCCCTCGTTAATGTTAAACTAAAAATTACCTTTTAATGACCGAAAAAAAATTGTGTCATTATAAATACACTTTTAACGACCGGTTTTCTATCCCTTCGTTAAGAGTTGGTCATTAAAAGTCACATTTCTTGTAGTGACAACTGTCGCTAACTCTAAATCATGAGTGGACCAGTTCTTCTCATGAGTCTTTAATTGCCTTGAATAAAAAATAATCACCTTCCTTTTTTGCATCGAAACACCTACTAATCCAACCCCCAACGCATCACAATACATAGTTAAATCAACACCCTTCTCAAGCAAGGTCAATAAATTCTTGAGCTTTTGGAAGCTCTCCTCATACTCATCCAACGAATAAAATGCCACATTCTTCTCAATGAGTCTAGTCAATAGGGTCTCTATAATAGAGAAACCCTAAAAAAAACATCAATAATACCTGGCCAAACCTACGAAGCTATGAATCTATGTGGCAAAGGTAGCTCTAGTCCACATTTTAATAGCCTCAAACTTTGTCGAATCAATCTTGATGCCCTTCTTGGACACTACATGCCCCAAAATGCTATAAAATTGATCCATAATTCACACTTAGAGAACTTAGCATAAAGTCTCTCCTCCATGAGCCTTTAAAGAATGATCCTTAAATGCTTAACATGGTCGGCCTTGCTCTTGGAATAGACCAAGATGTCATCAATAAATACAATCACAAAAGATTCCAAATAAGGCTGGAATATCCTATTCATCAGCTCGATAAATACCACAAGTGTGTTGGTCAACCCAAATGGCATAGCCAAAAACTCAAAGTGACCATATCTTGTTCAAAAGTCAATTGTAGAGATTTTAGATGGCCTGCTCCTAACTAATGTTACTCGGACCTCAAATCAATCTTGGAGAACACCGTTGTACCCTGGAGTTGGTTAAATAAATCATCAATGCTCTTAACAGTCATCTTGTTCAACTATCTATAGACGATGCACATCCTCATAGACCCATCCTTCTTCTTCATAAATAGAACTAGGGAACCATATGGGGATACATGATGAGTCCACATGTTAAAACTCATATAGGGCTTAAATCGCATAAAATATTATCCTCAATGTGTTCTTTTGCGTTATATATTAACTAAATTATGTGTTTGATGCTAGAAATGATGAAGGAGATTCATGAAAGGACAAATCTTAGCAAAACATGACAAAAAGGAGAAAAATTTCCAAAAAAGTGATAGAAATCGGCCATTGCCGAACATTTCAATGGATCGCCAAGGTGATTTGGTGATTCATAGTTGCGTCGCCTAATGTTATAAAGTCTAAGAGCTCAAGGACGATTCAAAAAGATAGTCTCATACACATTTGGTGGATCGCTAAATGTGTTCAACAATAGTCAACTTTGACCATTGAATGGTGACGTATGAAGAAATTAAGGGTATTTTCATCTAAAGCATAAAAGAAAGGGTGAGGACTTTTTATGGGTGCACATTGAGATCCTTGGTATTGCACTTACACATTCTAGAGAGAAGAAAGGTACATTCATTAGAAAATACTTGTTGCTTGAGAGAAGGGTTTTGTACTTAGCTTGGGGGCGAAGAATTGAAGAGGAAAAGATGATTTGTCATCAATGTTCTTTTAAATTTCAGAAACCATTGTCATGGATAATCTCTTTGGTAACTTTACTTTTGTTTAAGACATAGGTGACTAAAAAGCCCCATGTTGGGGATGTGCCTAGTATTTGAATGTTAATTTCTCATTATGAGTTTCTGATTTAATTGAGTTTTATGTGCTAATTTGATGTGGGTTTGCATTATCCTTCTCCTATATTTGTAAATTTATAGTTGCAAACTTAGATTCATGTTTAGATCTTTGAATATTGCATGAAAGTGAGCATGCAAAGTGGAAGGATTGTGCCATAATCTTAGATATCATAGGTTGGAATTGAATTTCTCTTTAAGGTTCAATCGACCAATGTATTAGATCATTTTACTGTAAATTTGTGCAAGTTTCTTTGGCTCTTGTATGAATCGCATATGAAGTCTTAATCAGTTCATATCGATACACCATAATTGACTTAACTATAGTTATGGTTACAAGTTTTCTAGACTACCCACATGTAAATTAGCTATGAGATTCAATATTAAAGACCCACATGTTGGAATTACATTCAATTGTGAACATCTCTGACATTTTTCTTTCTCTTTATTCTAGTTCAATTATTACATCATGAAATTAGTTATAGCCTAGTTATTCCAATCAATTTTAAAATGACTACAATTAATTAGTTTGATTAATTACTTCAAGGTTAGAATTAAATAACTCCCAATCCTTTTGGCTTCGACCCTGACTCATAGTTGAGAAAATATATTGCTAATGATCATTCATACTTCTATAGGGAGGTGTGTTTGAACGCTAACAAAAATGGCATCGTAGCTGGGGATTGACATTTGGTTCTTCCATTGAAGTGTTTTTTTGAACTTCTTTTTAGTAGTGATTTCTTTTAATTTTCTATTTTTGTGTTTTGGTGTTTTTAGGTGAAAATATGAGTGAGTAAGGAGATATTGCAAGCGATACTGGGATGATGAATGAGGGTTATTAAAATGGAGAGTCGCAAGCTATGAATAGAGAGAGGGTTGGCGCAATCCACCTACCTCCATTGGGTAGTAATTCAAATTTCTATGTGATAAGCCTGATGCTTCAACTTCTACAAATAAAGGGTTTATTTGGAGGGTTAGCTCATGAATACCCTCATGAGCACTTACAAAGTTTTTTAGATGTGTGTGGGTTGTTTACCTTTCAAGGAGTCACACAAGAGGCCATAAGGTTGTTAGTATTTCTTGTTTCCCTTATTAGTGAGGCTTCTCATTGGTTGGTGGAATTACCTAATGACTCTATTACCTCTTGGGATGAGTTGACTAATGTATTCCTTGAGAGATTCTTTCCATCATCTAAAATGCTCCATGTTTGTGATGAGATTATGAATTATAGGAGATGAGATGATGAGTCCTTACGTGAGACTTGACTCTAGTTTCAAAAGATGTTAGTGTGATGTCTGGACCATGGCCTCCCGAAAAAAGTATTATTATAAATTTTCTATCAAATCCTTAATAATGTTAACAAGACTATGACTCATCAATTAGTTGGTGGCGGTATTATGAGGCATCCTTTTGTATTGGCTTTGACATTGTTAGATCAAATTCCAAAGACTAATCGAGCATGGCATACTTGGGAAGATAAGGCCATCTCCGCTTCTTTAGCGGTGACAAAAGAAATGATCCGGGATGAGAATATGGCTAAAATGATAATGTAGTTGGACCTTATTACAAAGAATGTTATGGGACCTCCTCCAAGGGGTAGCTATAAGAATGTTAATATTAATGCAGTAGGTGTTATAGTGAATGATAACGATGCAACTTTGGAAGCCCTCTATAATGAAGAGGTTCAATATGTTTGCAATCAAATGGTGGGTTCTCGACCAACCTTTCAAAGGCAAGTCGGGAATCAAGGTTGGATAAATGATCGAGATAGTAATAAGAGAGAGCGAGATTGGAGTGATAGAAATGTTAATTGGCGCGATCATGAATTTAAGAGGGAGAAGTATATTCTACCTTATGATCAGGTCAAACCAAAGGACCCCATTACTCATCCGAGAATTGTCGGACTGAACACATGCTAGCTAGGATATTCAACAAGTTGTAGGGACCGACAAGGTATCAAAGAAATGAAGTTTGACTTCTCAAATTTGAATAAAATCATGACTTCTCATTCGGCTTCTATCAAATAATTGGAGACTCAATTGATTAATATTTCAGTCCACTTGAACCCTCATTCAAAAGGGTGTTTGCTTATTGACAGTGTATGGCTATTTCTACTAGGAATGGCAAGGTGATAGGGGTTGTGCCCCTATTGCTGATTTGGTCGTGGGTGACAAGGCTCAAGCTCCGGTTGTTGATGATGCCAATGATGTTGGTAATGTTGAAGAGTGCAGCAAGATGTTACTCCCACTCTTGGAAATCCTGGGAGTGATTGTGCTTCTAAGAAGTGGGAGGGGTCCAAAATTAATCCACTCGATGTCCCAAAGTTGAAAGCTCCAAATGTGAAAACCAATTCTCCATTTCCATAAAGGTTGAAAAGGTTAGTGAGGGTGCTATATTCCAAAAATTCTTATCTATGTTCAAGAATTTGGCCACCAATATTCCCTTGGTGGATGCATTGTTTGAGATGTCGAGTTATACAAAATTTATGAAGGAGCTAGTTACCAAAAAGAGAAATCTTGAGTTTGAGACTATCGAAGTCTTCCATCATTGTAGTGCGGTGATGACAAGAAATAAGGTAATTGAAAAAAAGGATGTCAATGCTTTCACAATTTTGTGTACTATTGGTGTCTACTAATTTGCTAAGGCATTATGCGATCTTGGAGCTAGTATCAACTTGATTTCCCTTGTAATATTCAAGCAACTTGGTTTTGAGAACTCCTTCACCAACAACTATGAGGCTTTTGATGGTGGATCGATCTATTAAGAAGTTGATTGGTATTTTGTATGATATCCTTGTGAAAGTGGACAAATTTATTTTTCTGGACGACTTTAATATACTTGATTGTGAGCCTGATATTAAAATCCCAATTATTTTGGGAAGGCCATTTCCAGCTACCGAAAGAGCACTAGTTGATGTTGAACGTAGTGAGTTGAAGTTTCAGGTAATTGACAAATAAGGCATTTAATGTTTGAAAATCCATAAAGAAACCAAAAGAATGGTTGGTTGTTTCTTATGTTGATGTGGTTAAGGATGTGATTGCTAATGTTGAGGAAGCAATGAGCTTTGATAAATCTCTTGTTGTGGTGTTATTATATTTTGAGGACGATCTATTGTTGATTATGATGAGGTGGTGGCAGTCCTTGATGGGTTTGGGGTATGTTCTTAATTTAAAAATCCAAAGAAGCTTGATCTTGATTTGAAGAATAGAGAAACACCACTTGCAAAGACCTCTATTGAAGAGCCTCCAAAGCTTGAGCTTAAGTCACTTCTGTTTCATTTGAAATATATGTTTCTTGGTAGTTGTCACGACCCGAAAGTGGTTCCTAGATGCGACATGGCAAAGGAGAACCCGAAAGTCCTCAATCAAGCCATCATAGCATCATTACTCACATTATCGGTTCGGAAGCGTGGAAAAGTAAATTCATAGCACATAATTCTAGGGAAAATAGGGCTTTGGACTCGAGCTATGGGGATGTTGCCAGGAGTGGGATGAACATGGAATGACATAGCACATAACAAGTATTTCTAAGGGGCGGGTAAGTAGGACTCAAGCTATGGGGGCATACCGAGTTAGGGGACTTTTCATATAAGCACATTCCCAACATTCACAAGCCCAATACATAATCATAAGCATAATCGGAATAACATTTCCATAATCAAATCCCAATAGTCATAATATCCCAAAAAAATATAATACAACGTGTAAGAGTTTAACGTGTCCAATATAGCCTCTACATAAGATAGAGCGGGGTCTCGACATGTTCCGATCTCACCCTCAAATCATAAAGTAAGAAAAATAAAATGATACAAGGAAGATAGAAAGTAGTTATTGCCTTCGAACAAAAGGGCTCACCACAAACAAGTAGCTTCAAAGATGTCACTTATCGTCCAACAGGAGATAGAAGTCGTCACCGGTCCCTACATGGTTAGAACATATAGATAAAGAGTATGTGTTAGCACATAACATGTACTAAGTATGCGGGCATGCAATGCATATGACAATATAATATGACCAAGAAAGATGACAAGGGTACAAGTGATACGAAAGGAATGCACATAGGCAAAAGATGAGTATATCATAATAATATGTCATACCATGATGTATGAAATGCAACCTACAATCATATCATAGCGGGGATGTGACCTCAACCGACAACAGAGGGAACCCGAGTGAGCTACTACTTGGATTTGGACTACTTGCCAGGTAGATCCCTAGTCAACCCTTCAACAAGGGGATACATAACAAGTCAATCCTATCTAGGGAGATATCTCATGTTGGGGGCTCTAGTCTACCCCAACTCCAATCCCTCGGTACTAAGTCTCATCCCACGGGAATACATATATATACATGCAAGCTTTTCAAAATGGAGAGTTAACATTCTTTTCAAAACCATGCATCATTAGGCAAACCAAATCATGATCAAATCCATATCCATAATTAGGCAAAGCCAACAGGAATTTCCAAAACTATTTCCATATCAATAGGAGTAGCTCGTCTACATAGCTTATCATATCAAGCCTTCATAACATATCAAAATGGTGCAAGCACCCAAAATGCTCAAAGAGTCATAACAAGAGACTATATGATCACAAGCCTTAACATATCATATCATAACAAGAGGGTCATTCCCTTAACAAGAGTTTTATCATAACCATTCTTCAATGCATATGTCATGAATGAGAAATCAAATGCATGGGTAATGGAGATTCAAACGTTAAACGATAATTCAATAGGTAATTTAACATAATTCATGAGAAAGTTCCAATTCAAAACATAATGCAATTTACCCATGCATATTAAACCATAAAAGGGAAATGCACATTATACCTTCAAGAATTTCAATGCATTTCATAAAATTCAAACTTAAATTGTATTTAAATCACCTAATTTCTACAACTCACAATCCAATTCAAAGAAATACTTCAAAATTTAAAGAACCCATAATTAAAGAAAACTTAGATTTATAATTTAAAGAGGAGGGTTATTGGGTATTCATGGATGAAAGGTAATCCATGAATCAAACCCACATACCTAGAGATTAGCCAAGAGAATTGGAAGATTTTGCAAGAAGGATGATTTTCCCCAAATATCTTCAAGCTTTCATCAATGGAGGTCAAGAGGATTGAGAGAATTTTGGTGAGGATTGAAGAGTGTTAGAATGAATTAAAAGGGATTAGGATTTGATTTAGGGGTTTTAGGATACCTTAGAAAGGCTAAAAGGGGCCTAGGATTAAACCAAATTACGAATTAACCATTAATAAAATGGATAGGATCACATAAAACAGGGCCTCACGGAGGCCACCCAGGGGCCGTGTACTGGTTCACGGACCGTGGGCCTGTCCGTGAGACCATACTTGGTCCATAGCCTGGTCCTGAGCCTTGGAAGCCTACTAGACCAACCCACGAAGCCCTTCACGGACCGTGAAGTGGTCCGTGGAGTTCCACTTGATCCAGGGCTTGGTCCAGACCCCAAGAAAGTTACTGGAACAACCCATGGGATCCACCATGAACCACCAAATGGTCCGTGGTCCCTCACTTAGACTTCAATCCGGAAACCTTTTCCAGCATACTTCCAAATACGGGCAGTCTCATTGCAAAGGTCATAACTTCCACATCCAAACTCCAAATCAAGTGAAACCATTTACGTTGCAAAGATAACTCAAAGAGCTTCAATTTTATATGTAATATCCCACACAGTTCATCTCATACTAAAATATTTTCCCTTTCAAAGTCCCTATTGCCTAAACCGCCTTACAACTTTCCACTAAAATAATCCCTTTGAATTCGATTACTTAAATACAATCCATGGCTACCAAAATTCAACCATGACGAGTTCAACACTAACCCCGACCAATCATTACGAAGTTAAAAAAAATTTGGGTCGTTACAATAGTGATAAGACGCTCCTAGTGATTTGTGCAGCTGATTTATTAGACCACCAAGCGGTGGCACCAATAAGTGTGTTGACAAAGTTCATCAAGGCAATCAGGTGAACAATAGCGGATATTATTGGAATCCCTCTGGGGATTTGCTCTCATAAAATTAATTTGAGCAATTATTGCAAGCCTACTAGACGGCTCAACCCTCCAATGCAAGAGGTTGTAAAGAAATAAATAATCAAGTGGTTGGATACGGTGTTGTTTATCCTATTTCAGATAGTAGTTGGGTGAGTTCGGTGCAATGTGTGTTGAAAAAAAAAAGAGTGATTGTGGTGAAAAATGAAAAAGAGAAACTTATTTCTACAATACCAATAATGGGATGATGAGTTTGTATGGATTATCAACGTTTGAATTCATGGATGAAGAAAGATCACTTTTCTATGCCATTCATGGATCAACTGTTAGATCATCTTGCTGGTAGAGGTTGGTATTGCTTTTTAGATGGATATCCCAATTCCAACCAAATTTCTATTGCTCTTGAAGATAAAAAAAAAAGATCACTTTAATGTGACCTTATGGAATGTTTTCTTTCACGAGAATGTCATTTGGATGATGTAATGCACCAACTACTTTCTAAGATATATGCTCTCTATTTTTTCTGATATATTTGAAGATTCAATGGAAGTGTTTATGAATGATTTTTCGGTGATCGGTGATACTTTTGAAGGTTGCTTAATTTGATTGAAAAAGTGTTGTAGCGATGTGTGGAGATTAATTTGGATTTGAATAGGGAAAAACATCATTTCATGGTGAAAGAAGGCATTGTTCTTGGGCATAAAAGTTTGGGGAATGGTTTGCAAATGGATCAAGAAAATGTTGATGTTATTGTCAAACTTCCTCCTCCCATTTTAGTCAAAGGGGTGGGGAGTTTTCTTAGGCATGCGAGTTTCTATAGAAGGTTCATTAAAAATTTTACAAAAGTTGTCAATCCATTGTGCAAGATCCTTAAGAAGTATTATCCATTTGATTTCAATGAAGCATGTTTGAAAGCCTTCAATGAGTTGAAAGTGAGGCTTGTAAAAACTCCAATTATTGTTGCCTCGAATTAAAATCTTCCATTTGAAGTCATGTGTGATGCTAGTGGGTGTGCTTTGGGTACGGTACTTGGTCAAAGGAAGGAAAAGTTATTTCATTTGTTTACTATGCATCCAAAACTTTGAATACGACTCAAAAAACTTATACCATAACGGAACAAGAAATTCTTGTGATTGTTTATGCATTCAAAAACTTTTGGGCATATCTACTTGGGTCTAAGATTGTGGTTCACACCGATCACGCTGCATTAAGGTATTTTATGGCTAAAAAAGAAGTCAAGCCAAGGTTGATTTGGTAGATTCTATTGCTTTAAGAATTTGACTTCGAGGTGAAATATCGAAAGGGATGTGAAAACCAAGTGGCTGACCATCTCTCTTGTCATGAGCCTAATGTAGTTGATGAGGGGAGTATTGATATTGATGATTCATTCCTGGATGAAATAATAATAGCTATTTCATGAAGTCAAGTGCATTGGTATGCCGATTATGCCAACTATCTTGTTTGTGGAATATTGTCGGATGGCTTGAGCCACAATTAAAAGAAGCAGTTCTTGTTTGCTATGAAAAGATACTTTTGGGATGAACCATTTTTGTTCAGGGAATGTGCTGACAACATGGTGAGGAGATATGTTCCACAAGTGCTGATGAATGGTATTCTTGTTGTATGTCACACCTCTCCAGCTGGTGGTCATCATGAGGTATCCAAACAACAGTAAAAGTGTTGCAAAGTGGATATTTTTTGCCAGGGTTGTATCGTAATGCAAATGCCTTTGTCAAGACATGTCCACAATGACAAATGCAAGGTAATATTTCTCGAAAATATGAATTTCCTTTATCCTTATCCTTGAGGTTGAGTTGTTTGATGTTTGGAGTCAATAAGAATTAGGGCAAGTTCTAAAGTTGGCCGCCGTTAAAAAGTATTCACATTGAATAAATAATTAATACATGCATGCACACTTTAGAAGAATTATAAATTATCTGATTTTACCTTGTTAGTTATTAATAGTTCCCACAATCCTAGTAGTGGATTTAGCTATGCATAATCATTGTAGAAGAAGAAATCATGTCAAGAGATAGTATAATTAATCACTTACAATGATGAACTTGAGAACAAGAAATCTCAATCTTCTCAAGAAATCTCAATGTATTAAACCAATGTAAACATCACAAAAGAAAAGTTCCCAAAGTATATCTCTACAATTTTTCTATATCTTGTGGCAACCCTCGTGAGAGGATACCACTACTGTAAATTATAGGCTTACGTAATACTTGCAAAATATTAAGAGTTTAATACGTGACATATTAATTATAATTGAATAATAAATTTATAATAATCTAAACCAGTTTATGGCGTAAGCACCTTTCAAAATGATTTAAACCAATATCTTGCGAGATTTATTTTCTACATTACCCATACTACTATAGTACATGCTATAAATCACCATGTTAAAATACCGAGACATAAAACTCATTAGCCTTTGGTTCATACAATCGCCTCAAACTAATTGATAATTTAATAAAAAAGCAAGTTTGTTGCTTTCAAACTAACTAAACAAGCCAAAACATTAAGTTACAAATCGCAGTTTCATAAGTTACACTAGCGTTCCAAATATACATATACATATGCAGCATGAGAATCATGTACATGTCCCAAA
>JBCEWC010009187.1:0-19026 GCA_038996855.1 Solanum aculeatissimum
TTTAGGCAGTAACTTAAAAGCATGAACTTACTTGAGAATTCCGGATTAGTCATGAAGATAAACATTTGAAAAAGGGATAGTCCCAGTAAACTCAATTCCCATCATCACTATCCATGCCACCCAAAAGAATAGTATGCCATGCATGTTAACTAAAAAAACAATCAATTAAAAATTTAATCCGGCTTTCACACAAAATAGAATTTTTTTACTTGGTCATTCTTTCAATCATAATTTAGATATATGCTTACATATCTAGCACGTAGATACACAGATAAAATGCTCAAAAAAAACTTTCAACTCCTCAATATAAAATACTATTCAAAGTTCACTATTTTTCGCTAAAATTTCTCATTGAGAAATATAAATTCACTATTTTTTCACTAAAATTTCTCATTGAAAAATGTACAAACAATTTGATTGAATCAATGAGAGATGAAAAAATAGTAGTATTTTTACACGAAAATAGTAAGCTATTTTCACCATGTGTTAACCCAGTGAGTTGGTCTGGTAAAAATAGGGTGAAAAAATTATGTTTTACCATACAAAATTTCATTGATTCGCGGTAAATTTTTAAAAATTCATTGAGTTATCTATTCTTCATCTTTCTCACCTCGACTTCCATCTGCATCGATATCGCTATTGCTAGCCCGAATTTTTTTTGATAAAATTTTCAAAATTAGAACAAACTGTCTTACCAACCAATTTTAATGTAAGATTAAAATAACAATCAAGCAATTGACAGAACATAAATGCAAAAAATCATCGTTTGCTACAAAATTGACACCAAAAAATTGAATAAGTACATGCATGTGCAAAGTAATTAACAAAAAGCTAGAGGCATAAGAAAATTTACAGTACATTACTTTTATTTCCTATTAGGCCCAACGATGAAGTAGAAAGAAAAATAGTCCCAAAAATAACAACTTATTATAATCCTCTCAGATCTCATGCTTGAATAATATCGCCTAAGATATTGAAAAAGGGAGACAAAAAATTTAAAGGCAGAAAACTTACCTGTTAATCTTAGTCCAAAGCAAAGCTTGAACCACGATTAAAACCTAAAAATGACATACAAATTTTTCGAAAAAGAAAACCTAAAGTAAAATACAAAATTGAAACTTAAATGATGACCGAAAGAAACAAAGAGAAATAAAAAAAACATCAAGGGTAGAACAGAGTAGAAAGAACCGAGCATATAAAAGTAAAGAGGAAGCAAATGTATTAAGGAAAATACGTGTAACCTAAAAGAGTGAGGTAGTAAAGGGTTGTATATTCGAAGCAATACACGTGTTGAGCAAATTGCCAAGAATCTCACTAAGTTTATAGTACTATACATGTAACTTTTTGTACAAGTATTAACTGCAGTGTTCGTACACTGTTGTTGACTTATAATATATAGAATATTCTCTTATATTAGAAGTGGTAGTGAAGTGTTTCTCCTGTCTGCTTCATGGTTTTTATTTTGGCATCTTGTGGAAAAGAGTGAATTAGTAGTTTTAATTCAGTGATTAAAGCTAATATTTTCATGTTTTTTGTCATGGGTTCAAACCTCAACAATTTTTTAAATTTATTTTAAATTTTTTATGTTACTTTTTTTTCTTTTTTAAAATTTGACAAGATTTTCTTGTGTATGTATTAAAAACATATACTATAAATTATAAAAATTAATAATTTATTTAAAAAATAAAAGAATTACGTTTCAAATTTGTAAAATAATGATACTACATTACTACTTATATAAGTGACAATGGTTCACAGTCCGACTGCTAATTCAAGTTACCTTTCAAAGAGATTCCGCATCTACTTATTTCGGGATGAAGACATGCCAGCCTTACGATTGCTAATTGAGGCCTAAGGTAAAGCAGTAACTGTATTAAACGTACTAGCAATGACTTTTGAGGAATTATTGATTCAAAACTTTCTATCGCTACACCCCCTTTCCACTATCTCAAATAGCGCACTAGCCGTAAGAGAAAGAGGTGTCGAATACGGCCACTCATCCGCTGAGCTGGCCGAAAGAAGCAAGCAAAGAGTCTTACTCTAAAGAAAAAGCCTATTCCTATTCTAGAAATCCTGCAAACTCTTAATCGAAAGTACCATAAAGTCCTCGGTAGGATTGGCAGCATCCCCCCTCAAGGCACGATTCCGAGACAGAATCTCTTGAAAGAGAAAAAAACATGAATGTTTTCTCTCCCTGATTTGCAGATCTCTGTTCTCGAAACACAGTAACCTGTAATACTCTTTCTGAGAGCCACAATTGTGGAGTGTGGTCTTTACTTCTGACCAATACTCCCCCTTTGCTTTAGAAAGCAGAAAAAGGCTATTTTGCCTTTCGAGCTTTCTTATTCGATTGAGCATAGAGGCCTCCCTCTCTTTGAAAGAAGGGGCGCTTTCGGTTCTGTCGGTGCTTGAAAGAATTTTTTCTTCAAGCAATTAATTGAGGAGCTTCCGGTCGTACGTGTTGCTTGTCTGAGTAGCTTTCGGTTGTCCTGCCTATTTCTTCCCCTTTATTATTAGGTGGGATCAATAAAAAATATTTCAGTTGCGTATTGACGTATCTGCTTTGACTGCTTCATTATATTTCTTGAGCTACTTCAATTATAATTTTGCAATATTGCCCTAATAAATTATTTTAAGCATATAAATATCAAAATAATTTATATTGGACCGTACTAATACGAGCTTATATATATATATAAGATTCTTAATTTTAAAATACTAGATATGACACATGTTGATCAATTAAATCACCCAACATTGTTCATTTTATTTTAAGTTAAATTATAGTAACTTAAAAAATAAAGTAATCATCTGACATGCATAACTCATTAAAGAGAGATGATAATTTGATTTTTATTGTGTCAATATTCTTTTGAGCAGATCAAAAATAACTTCTACATTATATAAAGATAGAGTTAATTATGTTTACAATTCTTTCTAATTTTATCTGTAAAATTTCACTGAAGATATTATTATTTTTATTTAATATCAAATAACTAAAAATATTTTTTTTTAATTCAAATATAATAAAAATACTCTAATTTTTAAAAATCACTCAACATAAATTAATTCAAACAAGCTCTAAATTTTTATTTATTTATTTTTGCTCTGATTGACATTTTGCTTGTTTTCTCTAAAAAGTAGTATAACACAATTATGGAAAATTTTGTTCCAAAAACATTTAAAACATAATTTCACTACTTACCGGGAAGTGGGTAAAAACTTATCAAAACAAGTTTTGTATATCAAATTAATAAATACCTAATATATATCTTCACGTCATTATCATTAAATAATAATTAATTTATAAATTAATTAATGTATAACAGATATAGTTATATTTTATTTATAAAAAAAAGTCCAAAATTATAGAAAATATTCATGATCATATAATATAGCTAATTCAAAATCATAGAAAGTATATATTGACAATACAGTATGGATTACTTATACATAAGTTATACACTAAATATATATTATGATACACTCAAAAACTAAATGTAGCTTGATTATACATGAAATATACACTGATTATATATATTTCTACCGTAAATAACTATTTTTTTGGTTAATTATTTTGGTTGTATGGCTACGTATCCCTAATTAAAATTCAATGACCCGTTTCACTTTGTCATTCTACAGTTTGCCACGTGGCATCTACCTAGTTGGCCACGTCATATTGCCAAAGCTGCCTAGCCACAAGTAATTGGCCATATTAAAACGAACCAAACTTTTCAAGTCTTTAATAGGAAAAAAAAGGCAAACCTAAGCCTTACCAAACTAATTTAGGCATTCACTGTTTTATACTTATTTTACTATATGATATAACCTCTTTGTAACAGAACATGTCCTGAACTCTTTACACTTCCTAACTTGCTCCTACAAAATTCTTCTCAAGGAAAAAATGGATTGGACCAGAGGCCACATTATCGGCCACGGCTCTACGGCTGCCGTGTCGGTCGCCATTTCATGCTACTCCGGTATGATTTTTGCTGTCAAGTCCACGGAGTTGTCCCGGTCCGAGTTCTTGCAAAAGGAGCAAAAAATTCTATCAACATTGAGCTCTCCTTACGTAGTTGATTACAAGGGGTATGATGTAACTAGAGAGGCCGACTGGATGACAAGTTGATCGGATACTACACGAAGCAAATTGTTCAAGGACTAGATTATCTACATTCAAAAGACATAGTACATTGCGACATTAAGGGTCACAACATTTTGTTAGGTAAAATTGGTGCCAAAATTGGGGATTTCGGATGTTCTAAACGGGTTGATGGTGTGACAATTGGTGGCACCCCTATGTTCATGGCACCAGAAGTAGCTCGCGGGGAAGAACAAGGTTTCCGTGCTGATATATGGGCGTTAGGATGCACGATTATAGAAATGGCCACGGGTAGCTCACCGTGGACTACTGTTAACAACCCTGTTTCATTGCTTTACCATATAGCATTTTCTGACCAAACACCAGAAATTCCACAGTTTTTATCATCACAAGCAAGGGATTTTTTACGTAAATGTTTGAGAAGAGATCCAAAACAGAGATGGTCTGCTAAACAACTCCTCAATCATCCATTTCTTGATTTGAACCCGAGTTCTCCAACAAGCATTCTTGATCAATGCATTTGGAATACAGAGGAAGAATCAGATAACATTGATAATTCAACACGAGAAATTAGTCGTCTAATGGATTTGCCTTTACAAAGGGTAAGAAAATTGAAATTACAATCAAGAAAACTTGATTGGGAATTGGATGAGTGTTGTTGGACCACAGTAAGAAAAAAGAGTGAAGATTTGTCAGCCTGTAAAAATGGCATGACAGCTTTTTCAACTAGTAATGAAATGGAGGTGGAAAGGTGCAACTGCCAAGATAGTTGCAGTAGTTGTAGTGTAATTACTACTTTCAATCTTGTCACACATAAAAGAGGTTCATCAAATAAAATTATGTGTTCATAAATATGTTTTCTCTCTCTCTCTCTCTTTTACCTTCCATGGCTTGCTTTGCTTATTTTGCATTTGCTCATTTGTACTTAAAGCATAAGAGACTAGCAGACATGATTAAAATTCAACACCCAAAATAGTACTCCTCCATTTTCTTTTACTTCTCCACTTTAGATGTTACGGATATTCACCTTAAGAAACAAATCAACAATAATTAGTATGAGTATTTTATCACAATACATATATTACTTGATATTTAGTCTTGGTATTGAAAAATGATTGAACGACTAAATAATTAACATTAATGTTAAGAGTAAAATATGAAGAAGAAAAATAGTTTTCTCGTGATATTTTATATTACTTTGAATTGTCCTCTTTTATATTTAAAACATAATATTCTTATTTCAGTCAAAATGAGTCACCAAAACCCTGAGACATTTAACTTACGTCAATAGTAAGAATCACATTCTGTGCACAGTTTGTTAATATATCATATATAACGAAAGTAGGCTCAAGAATTGTAGAAAACAAACAAGGCATGATACTTGTGTTGGAAAATCATATGCACAGCGGAAGCATATAAGGATCGTACTGCTTACCTGAATAATAGATAACACATACGTTTATACTAGAACACATAAATTTAATCCGATAAATACCTCTTGAAGCGTGAGCAGGTACCTTCGAGCAAATTCACAAGTTAGACTGCAGTTCTACGGTTTTCTACAGTGGACAAGCATTGTATAGAAAACTTAATTCCTTTTTCTCTCTTTTTTCTAGGTTAGAAAAATCTTTATTTATAGAAGACCTTTCCAAATCCAAAAGGAAGAAGGAAACTCACTTTTCTTGAAAAATAAGAAACTAATATGTGTCCTCCTTTTATTAGAAATAGGATTCTAAGTTCTAGTTAAATATGGGCACTGTATGGACCACAAAATTAATTACTGAGGCTCCCTATTATGGAAATAATTCAAATAATTAATTTGAAATTATTCTTACCATAATAAATTACAAATCATTCCACTAAAAATTTGTAATTGCTCTTCTCTATTTATATTTAAAATTCCCCATTAAAGACTTTAAAATTCCCCATGTTAAGATTACAGATATTGATCAATAAATTAAATTACTGATAAATTTAATTTAAAGACTTATTTCCTTTAGAGCACTACTTAACTTATTCCATGTGTTGGATTCATAAATTCACTTGTAAGGTTTGACACGATGAAAACTTATAAGTTCTCAAAAGGCGTATCATCAATCTCTATATCGAGACATGGATTCCATCAACTTATTATTTCACCAATATATATTATTATCATCCAATCTACCAGACATATCGACTTATATCAGAATCTCACCTTTTAATAAATTAAAACGATAATTAATATTTACAGATCATAATAGTTATATTTGAATTGAGAATATAAGTACATTTAACAGTTCAAAGAGTGTTTTTATCAGTCAGTCTAAAATAACTATCTTTATTCGATCTCGTTCAATACATACAATATGCACTAGCACAAGAAGTCAAAACTACATTGTTCCCATAATCAAGATAAATTATATATAATCTTGTGCTACAATCATACCGATGGCTTGTCCAATTTCTATCTTAGATTGTGAACGAAAAACTTTATACTTGTTAAAACTGATGATTTAATCCTACGTGTATAAGCTAAAACTCTATACACTAAATCGTCTACTATATAAGTAAATAGACACATAAACTATTATATGATCTATTAAAACTTTTATTAAAATTAAATAAACAATTGTTCTATAATAAATATTGTATCCAAACTCATGGTTAATAGTATTATTCCATGGTTAATAATATATATCCGAACAATCTCCCACTTAGACTTTTAACCATCACAATTATTATAATATACTATATTTAAATGCATGGTTAATAGTACATACCCTAATAATCTCCCACTTAGATATTCAATCCTGAAAATTATTAGAATACTATGTCTAAATCCATGATTAATAGTATATACCCTAACAATCTCCTACTTAGACTTTTAACTATGCATTTACAACTTTCACAGTCATTCCTTTGATATGACTTACCAAAAGGATCTTACCAAGTTATTTTCTTATGCAATTCTGTCTGGTAATGCTTAATCATAACAATCGATTTTGTACTAGATCTTGAGGGGCCTTATCATGAAACTCTCCAAGAGTGTACTTTTTTTTAGGAGTTCTATCATGAAACTGTCTCAAGAACATACAACAAATCAATATTCATTATGATTCTCCCACTACGACTAAGTACTACTAATACAGTCACACTTTCATGTTCTTACGTCTTAATATTTTCCTCAAAATTTTTTGGTATTGATATATTAACAACTTATTCATGTAGTGTTCCTTAATTTGCTCAATATTACTCTCACTACTCGAAGTAGTAAATTTTCTTATGTCAAGTAATGTATCTCCCACTATTTAAATGCAATGGAACGTTAATTCTTGCATACTTATTAGATGTTCTTAAGCGTCTAAATTTACTATTGACTCATTTGTTATTTCTTTGTTCAGTTCCTATAAAACTAGTTTACTTTTTGGAACATGGTTTACTAAATAGTCCTTTCCTAGAAATTTGGCAATTCCAAGACAATAAAATAAATCTTTTTTTAATATCCAATTAAGACACGCACATCTATTCTTAATTCCAACTTGTTTGTTCTCCCTTTCAACATATATGCTAGACAATTCTATATATGAACATATCACAGACAAGACATACGTCAAATCCACACTAGTTTTATAGTTGTCAAAGGTACAAAGATGAAAGGAAGCAAATTTAGAATGTGATATGTAGTTCTTAGGACATATTCCAAAAGAAGTAAAATAACTCCGAATAAGTCCAATCATTAATCTTACCATCTCCATAAGAGTTTATTTGTCTTTCTTCTTTTACACCAATCTATTATAGAGTATCTGGCGTAAATAATTGAAATGTAATTACTCTATCAACTAAATGACTAATAAACTTTGCAAAGAGGTATGCCTCACTACAATCAGATTGCAGGGATTTTATATATTTTTCATGACGCTATTCTTGTTTTTGTCTTAAATATCTTGAGGTAATCAAAAAAATTCAGACTCATAAAGCATCAAAAAATATATATTCATATCATGAGTAATCTTTTATGAATATTTCAAAATACTCAAAATCACCTCTTGCCTAAATGTTCATTTATCACACAAATTAAAATAGATTAATATTAACTTATCACTACCTCCATTTTCTTTCTAAGATAAAAGGTCTCTAAGTCATTTTTTCTTCTAAATAGGACTCACACGTTGGTAGTGTTTTCACTTTCAATGAACCATTATGTCCATCTTTCAACCAACCTTGAAGTTTTATTCAGAATAAATAACTTTAGACGCTAGTGAACAGATAAGTTATATTCAATTTGAAAGATATTTTCTCTTGTAAGATAAATTTCAATTAATAAGAGATAATATTAATTAAAAGCTCATGCACCAATGTGCCATAAGAGATAAAATATTTATCAAACTCAATAATAGAAGAATTACCAAAAATTATTTTAAGCATTCATCTCTTAATTAGTTAGAAACTGAAAATCAATTCTTTCTAACATAAGGTACATGTACAATGCATTATTTAAATTAATATCTTATCTCTAAAAAACTTGAGTAGCACTAAGTGAATTTGTGAAGTCTTTTGAGAGTTGGAGATATAATAGATCATAATAAATCGAATAATTCTGAATAATAAAATTCAGAGCTCATTTATACATATATATCCATGCATCTTGAATAGCCAATCGTTGGAATTGGAGAACTACTCATGCAATACACATGTACGATGATGTAATGATCATGTAGGTCAATTCGGTATTTTTGTATTATTTATATTATTTTGAGCTTTTGTATAGCGACCTCGGACTTATTATGACCTGTTGGGACTGTTGGAAAGGCTATTGGGCATTTTGGTTGAGAATTGTGCAAGTGTGTAGGTTAGCGAGAAGTTTAAATTGCTAAAATGAGTTTTCTGATAAAACCCTGATAAACGACCTTAGAATGGGATTCTGTCGATTTTGTTAGTTCATAAATGGTCGATTTATGTTAGGAGGATGGTTGGTTTGATATTGGAGGGTTCCAGTGTGATTTTGAGCCAAAAATTACAAAATGAGTACAACCGACAACTTAAAAGTGTATTTTTGTATAAAAAAACCCAGATTAGCGCGCTCAAAATTGAAAAAATAATGGCATGGTTAGCTTCAGAATGTCAAAAATAATTTGAAATATCCTTTCGACAGTTGTCAGGGTCATCCGGTTGTATTTTGACACCCTTGTTTCTTTTAGCTAATTTAACTAAAAAAAATGGGGTACTCTTTTTTCTGTAGAAAGCTCCGTTGAGAAATTTGACTATACCATTAGATACAAAACATTGAAATTAGTGTGATTACACTGTTCGTTTGAGTAAATCAGACTTCGGGAGCCTCAGGAATGACTAAGAGAAAATTGGAGTTAGCTGGTGCAGCACTAAACAATTTAACCCTCCGCGTTCGCGGAGGGTGCTGGCACGTTCGCGAGGTGTAGGCATGGCAGGCCTCCGCAATCGTAGATAAGGGAAAATTCCCCGGTACTCTGCATTCGTGGGGCTCGATCTGCGATTACGAAAAAGGGTTGTTACATCAAAAAGGCTTCATCAGCTCACGACCAGCCATAGTTCCAACTTTCACTAGCTCATAAAAACTTCAATATAGCTTCTATTTCGGTAATTAGAAGTTCCACGTGACTCAACTTTTCACAAGAAACATCTTGGTGAAGTTGGTTTTGGTATTTGATGCGTATTTCAAGGTAAATTCCCTATTTTAACTGTTGTTGCTCTCGATTTTAGTAAAAAATTTATATGTTAATTTCTTAATCGAATCTTGATGGAATTGAACAAAATCTTTAGCCTAAACCGTTCTACGTTCTGAAGGAAATGCGATGATTAGTTGGGTGTTGGTTATAGTTGTTCGATTTTTGAGAATTTAGATTGATAAAATTTTGGAAAGAATATTCTTCTGGTAAAGTTTTCAACTTTATTTTTTGGTTTTTTCTCGATCTTCAAGGGCACGTTTTGGGCCAAAATTTTAGTTGTAGGCTTGAGATTACGTGGGGGTAGTTTTGGAATTTTTTTGGGATTCCAGGCGTGGGGCTCATTTTTTCTCCTTTTTGACCCTTTTGCCTAATTTCACCCTTTTTTGGAGTTAGTACAGCCAAACTGATCGTATTGATATTGTAAATTATATTTTAACAGCGGAGCAGCTGTGGGAGGTTGTTAGGAAAGGAAAATCATGGTTGGATTGATTCGGAGTCAAGGCAACTTTTTTCACGTAAGTTAGACTTTCCTAAACCTTAGATTGGGTGGAATTACATGTATACCGAGCCTGGAATGTATGTGAGATGCTAGTAGTGTACAATATGCATGTTGTTGTGGCTATAGGATTGTAATCTGCATTGTTGGCTATGAATACTATAATCTCGATGCATGGATGTATATATATTTATGTGTATATCGGTACTATGGAGTTACAGGGAGGCCTAGTAAGGACCGTATATGGGCAGAGGCTATGGACAGGTATGTACTCTGATTTATCTAACATCTATGGGTGTATATTGCCTAATATTGATGTGATATGATGACTGTGAGGCCACTTGTTGATTTCTTGCCACATTATGACTTGATTACTGGCATACTATGGTTTTGTTGGGCCTATCTGTGGTGGGTTCTTATGATATCCCTATTATTACCAAATTCTTATTTCTATTTTCCTGTGGTGGGCTCGACTATAATATGTTTTCCTGTTGGGCTTGATTCTATTCTGATTAATAAGGTTTATGCACTGATATGGTGATGATAGTTGATATTTTGAGTTCTTTGCATACCCTGGGAATGAGTTATTTATTGTAACTTGGGAAAGATGATATGATTCAGGAATCTAGATTTGATTAGACTAGAGAGATTTTTTTATGCTACGCTCTGAGACCTAGATGACGCCCCTGTAGTTCAAATCTTTGGTGGCCACGTCCGAGTGTTTGAGATCCCGAGTGATGCTCCCCGTGTTCCCATTCTCTAGTGGGCACGCCCAAGTGTCTGAGATTGGAGTTTTGATTCCAAAAGGGTCTGACCAATTGTCATTACTTTGGGGTTGGGCCCCGTGATTGATATTCTTTGGGGCTGGGCCCTGTGCTGGATATTCCTTGGGGCTGGACCCCGTGACTGAGATCCTGTGGGGCAAGGCTCCGTGATTGAAACTCTAATATTGTGACTATTGATTATGTTAGGGAGATTATTTCTCCTGCGGGGGATACATCCCACCGTTATATTATGGTAAGATCACTTGGCCCTGGCTGACTATCCGATCGGAGGCCAAGTTGAAAAGGATCAAGGACCTAGTTATTGTTGTGATATTGAGGGCCTAGGTCTTGATCGTTTCCTGTGGGTCTACTTACCTTTTACACCCAGATTGTGTGTGGGTATACCCTCTAGGTTTATGGGGGCTCGGACGGTGTCCAGGCTTAGACACTAGGGCCTTACACCCACGTACAATTGACTCTTACTCTGATAATATGGAGAGCGAGGATCTATGATGGTTCTATAGGATTCTGTGGTGGTTCTGTGAGATCCTGTCGGCTACATTGTGTGCAGGTATACCTCTCGGGCTTATGAGGGCCTGGGTGGCATACAAGCAAAGATAGTAGGGACTTTCACCCGTGTATGGTACTATGCTTTTAGTTTAGTGATTGTTGTGATATGGGTTTAGTCAGTTTCGTCAGATAGGTTGGCTTCGTTCTGTCATGTTTGGTTTAGTTGATGTTATAGGGTGATCTGATAGGTCTACTGCTTTTAGATACTTTTGAGCCTCCTTATGTATTTATTTCACTCAGTCAGCCGATGAAGCCTACTAAGTGCCTTATTTTGGTATTCATCCCTACTTCTACATCTTTCCATGGTGCAGGTCTAGGTACTAGTCATGGGCACTGATTTCTAGGGTTCTGGGAGCACAAAAGACTTCTTTTGGTAAGCACCGGTAGCTCTGGTTTTATCATAGTCTCTTTCTTTTGGTGGCCGTCTTTTGTTATCAGACTCTGGCCATGTGTAATAGTATTATATATTTCATAGGAGTACTCTTGGGTTGTATATATATGTATTATATTATATTATGTTTTTGGCTATATGTATCCTTTCGATTACTGTGATTTCGTACAGCTGACTTCTAGGTTCTGGGTAGTCATTGTTATATGTTATCCCTATGTTGATGTTGAATGACTAGATACAGGGACAGGTACCCTTGGGTTGGGTTTTTAGCTTGCTTGTAGGTAGGACCTAGTAGGTGCCATCACGATAGGAATCGAGTCGTGACAAGTTCGTATCAGAACCTAAGGTTCACTAGGCTTAGTTGTACAGAGTCACCATCTAGTAGAGTCATGTGGATGGGTGCGGAGACATTTGTGACTTATCCTAAGGAGGCTATTGGATGTTTAGGAACCCTTCTGTGTTGTTGATTCTTGTTGTGTGTTTTGTCAAATGATCTGTCAATTTATGAGAATCTGACGTTGCTCGTTTTTGTAATTATAGCACGTGGAGGACCAAACAGAGGTCGAGGGCGAGTTTGAGGTAGGGTTGCACCATCATTCCCAGAGAGGGAGAAACTACTCGAGCCCGAGGAACAGATGCTAGAGGGCCCAACTCCACCGCAGCTAGAGGCTCTAGCTCCCCCAACGACTTTTGCAGCTGCGCCAGGGGTACAAGGTCCTTGGAATGATCCTGGCCGTGCTCAGAACCTGTAGTAGGATACAGTGCCAGCTCCAGCTCCTCCAGTTCAGGCGCCAGCAAAGCTTTTTGTCCTAGAGGTTCGGCTCAGCCAAAGAAAGCAGTGCAATTTAAGGACTAGTGGCTACTTGGATACTTCTTGAGATTGGCCTCGACGAGGTTTTCAAGAACTGCAGAGGGGGATGTGCAGGAGTTTTTTACTGCATGCATGGAGCAACTACAGGCCCTTCAATTGTTGGAGTCCCCGGGTGTGGAGTTCACCGCTTATCAGTTTGATGGTTTCACCAGATAATGGTGGCGGACTTATCGGGATACTATGCCAGTAGATGTGACACAGGTGACCTGGGTAGAGTTCACAGGGGCTTTTATGACCAAATTTGTACCCAGGAGCTTCCGAGATCATCATCGAGATCAGTTTGTGCGACTTGAGTAGGGGCAAATGTTTGTGTCCCAATATGAGATCAGATTTCAGGAGCTCTCCTAGTATGTTTTAGCCATTTTTCCTTCTGAGGAGGAGCGAATCCACTATTTTGTGTGAGGGTTGAGGCCCCAGCTAAGGATAGGCATGCATGTATTGGTGACTTGAGGGCATTCATTTCTGAAAATAGTTGATCATGCTCACTCGCTGGAGCAGATTAGTCGCGAGGCCCAAGAGGGCAGCGATAAGCGAGCTAGACAAGAAAGAGAGTTTAGTAGCTCCCAGACAGGATTCAGGGTACCGACAGGCAGGCCTCCGAGGAGAGGTCATTAGTGGCAACCCAGCCGACCATACCTGGCATCGTATAGACTTCTGAGGGTGGCCATCCGAGCTCAAGTACTTCTAGTAGGGATGGTTCCTCTTATCCCATCGAGCATAGATAGAGGGAGTGTGACTCAGCTTCTTCAGGGCCTATTGGGACGCCTTTAATGGGTAGTCAGGGTTTTAGGACAGCTGGATCGGGTTAGTATGACCGTGACAGCAGAGATAGGGTTGTATCAGGTTATTTTAGGTGTTGGGCACTAGATCATTGGCTTTGAGACTGTCCAGCAAAGGGCAACACTTACCGCCCCATAGCTAGCTAGGTCAACTCCTACACTAGGTGGCAAGGCCAGAGGTCAGGACCGTGGTCGCTGGGATGATTAGTACAGGGACTAGCAGGGTTATCAACAAAGTACCAGAGAGCCCGCCAAGGGCGATAGTGATATTTGAGGGGGAGGCCTTCATGCCACTTTTATGCCGCACTAGCAAGGGCTGAGGCTGAGGCTTCTAATGAGGCCATCACTGGTATGATTACTGTAAGCCAGCAGTCAACTTCAGCCTTATTTGATCCAGGTTTTACATTTTCTTATGTTTTTATGTATTATGTTTCCCACTTGGGTGTGACTCCTGATTCACTTTCCTTTTTTATTTGAGTATCGATCCCAGTGGGGGATTCACTTGTGATAGATCAGATTTGCAAAGGTTGTGTGATTACTCTTCAGGGTTTTGATACACCTTGATATGCTTAATTTTGATCTCATTTTGGGTATGGGTTGGTTGGCCCCACATCATGTTGTATTGAATAATCTCTAGTACCTGTCTCTGCATCATAAAACGATGTAGTCCAAATGGACCTCAGTACATGAAAAGTACAAGTATATAAAATGGTTGAATGAAACATGCATCAAGGTAGAATACTATCAACTCAGATAACTCAAATCAAGAGATAATAACTCAATCAAATTAACTCAGAGTACTATCATCAAGTCCTATTGTTTCAGGACAATAAAATGGGGACATTTCTAACTTTAACGGACTCAGTCCTCAAAATAAGGACATGTCCGATTTTAACGGACTTAGTCTTCAAAAATAGGGATATGTCCAACCTTAACGGACTCAGTCCTCAAAATTGGGACATGTCCAACTTTAACGGACTCAGTCCTTAAAATAGGGATATGTCTGACTTTAACGGACTCAGTCTTCAAAATAGGGACATGTTTGACTTTAACGGACTCAAGACATGCCCGACTTTAACTGACTCAGTCCACTCCTATGTTTGCCTACGTAGTTATTGGGTTCGAGTGTCTCACTCTTACTCAATTCAATGCTCGATACTCCTTCAAGACTCAACGCTCATAAAATAATCAATTTCAATCAACAAATCAGTGAGTCTCTTAAAGGACTCTTTCAGTTCATCAGCAACAATTCTACCAATCAATCCCATCAACCTTCAAATTAGACAATCACGTAGGAGGACTTTCAATTTAGACCAATCTTTAGAGTTCAATTATGAAGACTCATAGGACCATCAAGTTCTATTAACCTATCATTATGCTCACATCACAATCACAATCGACATTCTCAAATCAAGGCTCTAGACTCAATCCCTAGGTTCAATCATGCAATTCTTTTATTAAAAATATCTAGGATTTATGAAATAACTTGTATAAAAATATTCATTCAGTAAAGCAAGTTCATGATGATCATCAAGCATGTAAAATACATACAATATATATATATATATATATATATATATATATATTTACAAGAAAACCTTAATAGAAAACATACATAAGGACTCAATACTCTCATCTATCGCTCTATCACAATCAAGGGGCACATGGAAGAACAATTTCATGCTTTAGTTTAGCCTTACATACCTGGGAGATTGGAATTTCAGACTAGCTTGGAAGAACTCATAAGATTCTCTGGAACCCTAGCTTCTCTCCTCTTCTTTGCTCAAGGTCTCATCTTAGTTAGAACGTAATAACGACTTAGGAATGGGCTTAAAAAGCCTATTTAAGTCAAAAATGACTTTTATTAGTCATGAGTTGAGTTTAGAAGGATTTGGGAAAACACTAGAATGTCCTTGCTTTTAAAATTGATCGTCAAATACCGAGATAGAGCAAGTCCATGACGCGGACTTGTCGCGCTTCAATTCATTTTGTGGTAGAACCTGGTGAACCGGGCATACTATTTCCCAACCTTGACAGAAAACTTAAAACGCATTCAAAAATTTTGTTTCTACAAAATAACACATAAATTGCATCTGTCAAATGTGTTTTATGTGTAATTTTATGTAAATTATTTTCCGATCGATTTTCTAATCCCGTAGAAAATATTGGAACCCCAGTTAAGTACAAATCTGCGACAAGTCCATGACGCGGACATGTCGTGCACTTTTCTGGATTTGCGTCTTTGCTTTGAAAAATTATTTTTTGATATGGTTGCTCTAAAAATCAACCAAGACCATTTTCCACACAATTTTTCATGCTAATCGCGATTTCGGCCTCAAATTTGTCGAAAAAGTTTGAGAAGATGCATTACGCAAGCATTCCTCATCTAGGGATAATTTGATAATTTTATCGGGTGTTACATTTACTCCTTCGTGTAACTCCAAAATCCAACCTCCCGCACCTCCTAACAGGAGCATCGATACTTCTTCTCTACACATGTTCAAACAATCGTAGTCTCGCTTCCCTCATCTTATCAGCCACAGGGGCCACCTCTAACTTCTCTCGAATGGTCTCATTCCTAATTTTATCACTCCTAGGATGACCACACATCTAGCGCAACATCCTCATCTCCTCGACTTGCATCTTCTGAACATGTGAGTTTTTGATTGGCCAACACTCCACCCCATACAACAAAGACGTTCTAACCACCATTCTGTAAAACTTACCTTTGAGTTTAAGTGGTATATTTTTATCACATAGTACTCTAGAGACAAGCCTCCATTAAGTCCATGTTGCCCCAATACGATATGTGACATCATCGTCGATATCACCACTACTCTGAATTATGGACCCAAGATATTTAAAGCTTTCTCTCTTGGGAATAAATTGAGTGGCAAGCCTCACATCAATGTTTGTTTCATCTCTCGTAACACTGAATTTGCACTCTAAGTATTCTGTTTTAGTCCTACTCAGTTTGAACCCTTTAGATTCCAGAGCGTGTCTCCAAACCTAAACAAAAAATTTGATATTTTAAAATTGAGTGGTGTGAAGAAATAAAACTATCATTAAATATTGTGTGATCTTTGAATAAAACATAATATCAAATTATAAGATAATTAATTTATACACAATTCAAGTAAATAAACTAATTAGTATGATTTTTTCATTTACTTATATAACTTAATACATATTTTATTATCATTAGAGAATTTTTACCATGAATATTTATAGATTATGCACGTCAATTTTATTTTTTTTAGTATAATTGTCAAAATATATTTTATCTGCTTACATTTATTTTTTTATTATTTGGCTTTTGTAAAAAAAGAAAATACAAAGGAGAGGAGAGGAGGAGGGTGATGGGGCTTCAAACTAATTTTGAAAATTATAATGAAGTGATTAGAAATTATATATATTATTGTTCATAAATTTTAAATTGAAGAGATATGAACAATAAAATAAATTTTTTAAATTTTCAAAAAATTAAGACTAAGCAAAATAAATAAATTGTCTTTATATAAATAAGAGCACTTGATAAATTAGACTAAGTTAAGTGATAAGTTAATACTAACAATATAATAATATTAAATAGTGAATAATACAATAAAGAATAATATGAAATATAAATGTTATTGATAATTATATGATTCGTTGTTTGTATTCATATTCATATAGAATTGGTTATGGAGTTTGAGAGGGGGATACAGGTAGGGATGGCAACGGGGCGGGGCGGGGTGGGGCGGATGAATTTAGAGCTATGCGGGACAAGATAGGTTTAAAGTTATGTAGGGTGGGGCAGGTTGAAGTAGCTATTTTTAAAACTAATAGGGGGCGGGGCGGGGCGGCTTGCGTGTTTAAAAAATCAAATTGAAATTCGAAAAAATTAAATCTTTGTAATTAGTAAAAATAAAAAATATAATTTTTTTATACTAAACATTGACTTTAATTTATTTATTTTTTAAATTTAAACTAGAGATGTCCAGTGATTGTTAGTTGTTAAAATGTTAATTAAAAACTTTTAATTAACGATTAAGAAACAATGGTTAAAATGTCAACTAAAAATAGTTAATTAGTTGTTGAGACGTTAATTAGCGGGAAAAAAAAACTAAATTCAATTTTAAAAAATTTAAAATTTAAGCGAGGCTAATTGAAAATGAAAAAAATCACCATACTGAACAGGACAAAACGGAGCGAAATAATTTAAAAGATTTGCAAATTGAGTTCAACTCACCCCACACCCGCCCTATAAAAAAGTGTGCATTTCACTAGGAACAATATGAAAATAAGTGAGTCTTACCTTCTTAAATTACTTCTCTTCTAGGCCCCCCTCGTTTTTTTCTTCCATGGTTTTTTTCTTCACCATATCACTATTTTTTTTTTAAAATATATAGCATACTTACTTTTTCTTCTTTGAACCTCCCCCACCCCCACATATCTGCCTTTGTAAGAATGAATTTTTCGTTTAAAGCCATTTTTTTCTTGACAATTTCAATGAAAAATGAAGATGGTATAAGAAAAGTGCTAGACTTATATTTTTTTTATCACAACTAATAGAAATAAAGTGAGTAACTCAAAATTCAAGAAATTTATATTTATAAAATTAACCTCAATAATATGATATTGGTGTTATATGTTGTGGATTAGGTGGATATGAAGATGAAGGAAGAAATGACTCATATGAAAGAAGAAAAATGCAAGGAGTGCTTCAAAGGAGAAGAAACTATTTTAAAAAGGCAACAAAATAAAGAGGAAAAAAAGATGAAATATTTTTAAAAAAATGGAACCCATAATTTCATTTACCTAATATTTTTCTAAAAGTTCATTTATAAAATAAAATAAAAATTTAAAATATTAGTTATATATTGTTCAATAAAAAAAGTCATGTGTATGATTTTATAATTTACTTTTTTTATTTTCACACACATTTAGGAGAGTGCAGGCACTCTTTCTACCACGTCACACCTTAGAGGATATATAATTCACTTAAAAGTTATTAAGAAGGGTATTTAAATACTCACATAGTTAAAGTGCTTAAATAAATTTTATTGCCAAATTTTAAAAAGAAATTAATGTATTTTCTCATGCAAGTAAAATATACAAAATAACAAGTAGACAAATAAGAATTCTCTTATTATATAAGAAACAATTGATGCTCAAGCTAGCACGTCTCCATCTACGAATTTGTTTTAGCAAGAATACTTTTATAAAAAAAATTATTTTTTTTATTTTACTTTAATTTAATTTGTCATACTGTTTTAATAAAATAATGGGTCCCATTTGAGCTATGACCTTTGTTGTATGGAAAAATGGCTTTGACTTTCGAAAACTCGATTATTGACTCAATTGATTTGAGCAACAATAGAATCTTC
>JBCEWC010009188.1:0-19026 GCA_038996855.1 Solanum aculeatissimum
TAAAGATCAGGAACTAGGACAATTGAATTACAATTGAATTCTATAGTACTAAGGAGTCTTCTAATCATCCGTTATTAGATACCTCTCCCGAGAGTAACAGATGCCAAGTATCCTTTTGCAATAGCTGTACAATAAAGTGAATGGCAAACACACAGCCTCCGTACTGCCGAGATAAAGAGTAAGGATGGATACATTATAGTGACAGACAACATGGACAACCAGGAAGATAGCCTGCTCAAGAGATGCATAGTTGGGTATTGCAGAGAGGAGATAAAGGAAAACCTAGACTTCCTGTCATTAGAAGATGGTCCTCAGCAAATTGGAAGGAAGCTTTTGGAGTTAGCTTCTATGAAATTGATGGTGACATATTTCTGTTTGAATTCCCAAACAGAGACATGGCAAAGCAAACTTACAAGGGCAAGGGAGATGGAAGAACTGCAACATCCATCTGGAATGGTGGAACTCATTGATAGAGGAAGCATACCAGACTCCCCAACAGTCGAGTAAAACATTGATTAGAGTGGTGGCATTCCTATCATGTGTGGTCCCTGAAAGTCTTCCAAGAAATCGGAGAACTTTGTGGAGGATGGGTTGCATCAGAGGAAGAAGCAGAGCTAAAAAACCACATGAAGTGGGTGAGAGTACTGGTGGCCAACAACAGTAGGAGAATTCTGAGGGAGTTATCCATAGCATGGAGCGGAATTACCTTTCACTTTTTGATATAGGTGGAGTATAAACCTAGATTCAAAATATCGCTGGAACTAGGTTGTGAAACTGTTGGAGAAGTTGCATGGATGAAAACCAATAGAAAGCATTACCCAGGGGATAATTCGAGGTTCAATCTGCAGTTCAGTACTAGAATCCCATCAATTTAGGACATGAATAACTTAAATATGAGACTGGATTTGGGCTTCTTGCCCAAACCAAGTGAACTGAAGCCCAAAAATCAATTAAAGCCCGGAATGAGCTGGACAAGTTAAATTCAAGAAGATAGCAGCCCAGAAGTTCTCAGAGAAGACAACTTCATCGATGGCATGGCTCTAAAGGTATCTTGGCATGCACAACAGTTACAAAGAAGAGAACACCTATGTGGCGATAGCGATGATAGCAACAGAGGACTCGAATGGGGGAAATCATTTGGCGGTAAGAGAGGAAGATGATGTTCAGAAGTGAAAAATGGAGATAGAAGCGGCGGTGATAAAGTAAAAAAAATGGACTTAGTGCAAAAAAGAGATAGAAGGCGCTCTGATTGAATCCTCACTAGAAACTAAGCTCGTGAGAAATAAAAAGTCCAATGGTCTTGTCACAGCAAACTAGTATATCACGATATGAAGCCAACCATTCCATAACCATAAAGCATGGGTTCCCTACCTTGAATTAGACTTGACAATCCCAGTAAACCCAATCAAACCACAATAAACTCCCTCACTGCAGTGGAAACAATAAATGTCACATCTAAGAACTTGAGCCCCTTATTCTTTCTCGACTAAAGTCTAATGGTTTTGTCACGGCAAACTAGTATAACACGATATGAAGCCAACCTATTGATAACCATAAAGCATGGGTTCCCTACCTTGAATTAGACTTGACAATCCCGGTAAACCCAATCAAACCACAATAAACTCCCTCATTGCAGTGGAAACAATAAATGTCACATCTAAGAACTTAAGCCCCTTATTCTTTCTCGACTAGGGTACTAATACATCAGCATGCAACTTATCTTTCCGAAGTTCATGTGTATGTAAAACTGAATATTACATTCTATGATAGTTTTGTTACCTTGCTTCGAGTACTCAAACTTTATCAATATCTCATCTTGTATGCTGGATGAGTGCGATTCTCTTCTTATGGCATTAAACAAACTCAATCTATGTCATTATAAAGTAATCATGTTATCTATTGTCTTTCTACATTTTCTATTATGAACTAGCATCCCTATACCTTGAACATGATCGATTGAACTCCTTGTGTTTACGCACACTCAAGGGCCGAAGAAGTCCACTCCGTCACATCCATGGACAACTGAATGATAGGATACTTCCTATGACTAGCTGTAGCATAAATCCCACTTTTAGGGATGTCTAAAATAAAACATGCTAATCCTTGAGCTCTACTATCCGGGCTTTCCAAGGATATCCGATGGTCCATGGACTTCCATAGTGGGCCTTCCACAAAATGCTGGTGACAGAGTTGAATCTGTTTCTAGGCCTGCTCCAAGTTTACTGAGGCATTGCGAAAAAGCAATCCATTGAGGTCCTTGCTTGGACACGGTACAAGTGCATGCGACCGCATATCAAAATGGATTCACCCTTTGCGATCGTGACCCTGAGCCTCACTACTGCAATGCTCTGCATCAAGCTGTCAACAACAGGAAGACAATTGGCAGGGTCTAAAATGTAATTTCTTGTCCAAAACTCACTTGAACTCCTCGAGTCCCAACCCAAACTAACCTAACAAGTCCCAATACACGATATGAACTTATGGGAAGTCTCAAATCAAGGAACAGGAATCAAGTACTTAAAATGTAGGGTTGTGATATTACATTGCCTTTATGTGATATGTGATAAAATTGCTCTTGTATTTCAGCATTTATGTATTAACAATATAATTAGTAGGTAGCTTGTTTTCTTTGTAGGGTACTTCATTCCTGATGTTATAGTGGCAGCAATTATTGGACTGGTGACTAGTTGGTCTGTTGGACCTATTTTGCCTGTTGTCAGCCACTGGTTAGCCAGGTCATCCATACTGCATTTTTTGGTACACAGCAGCATTCTTGCTTTGGCTCTTTCATCACAATTCTTTCCATACAGTGCCGATGCACCTAAAAGAGTTATATTACAGCATACTATCCGAAATGCAGGTATCAAAGAAGTATCAATTCATTTGCCTTAATATTAAGGAAGAAATATAAGGAAAAGAAAGGAAGAGATTAAAGAGTAAATTCTTGCTCACAATTCAAGTGTATCTTTCAGTTTTTGGTTGTTTATTAGATGCTATAAGTCCTGTTTTAATGTAGATCTCTCTCCTTTCTGGAGTTAATGAACTAAACAGGCAGAAGATGTCAAGATATGCCCCATCATATCATGCCACACCTAATTTATATGACTTCATATTTGGTTCCATGAAGGGGAAGAAGCTCATTGGTTTATGTCTCTGGGGTATAATAGTGATCATCTATCACAGTTGTCTGATTTGATTGGAACAGAATAAGATATGGTTTCTGCTTTTAGATTTTTTTCCAATTGTGGTTGGCTTAAAAAGCTGTTTGGAAGGTGCAACCCACTCTTTTACTTCCCTCCTTCCCTTCCTCATTTAATTCTAACCAAACATAGTGCAAGGATGGAATCCAATAGTATAAGTATGCAACTTAATTTTTAGAGTTTATCTGTGGCTTGCATGCCCTTCCAGATAAATTCTGTTGTTCCTTACTATTACGTTAATGCTGATTTTACAGGTCCCAGTAAAATTATGGAAACTACCTTTGATTTTGCCGTTGTTGACTCCAACACTCTGCCTTTCGTTTTCAAACATTCCCCTGAAGTTGCCAACACACTGCACATTAGTTCAGAATTTTCGTTTGGTGCTGTCAAGCAGTCTCATCAAGAGGATTGGATGGTAGTTACTTTGAAACTTTCTCCATGACTAGCCAATCATATTTTCATATGATATTTGTGTGCTTTTTCCTAAAGAAGGAACAGGACACAGGCGTGTCGCCTTCTTTAAAGGTCTTGAATTGGTTAAATGTGGTCCTATATATTCTAGCTTTTGTCCAGTCCTTGCTTCCCTTTAGTAGTAACATGCTGAGGCTGCATTCTGTCTGTATGAATAGTTTTCAGTGCTTTCTTATTTCTGTATTTTTAAAAAAAGGAGCTGGAGTAAGCGGAATTGTTCTCATCCTGAATCCTCTACCTGGTGATTTTGAGATCTTGTTTACTCAAGAGCCATTATCATATGATGTGTGCCTTTTTATGAAAGGTGTTCTTTGATCTGACGGAGGAGTAAACTGGGTTACAGCAGAGCATCTTGCAACTTTTCCTAAAGATTTACTGTTGTATTGAAGTGAAACTCTGATATATTAGTAGATTTGGTCCTACTGAAAATTCAAATAATATTTTTTGCTTCATGAGATTGTCATGGCATGTGATACAATCTTCTCCTTTTTGCAGGGGATCTTTCCAATATCTTCACTGTTTACAAGATGCATGAAGTTTCCTGCAAAAAGATCGGATGTCTTGGCTGAATACAATCATTTCCCGCATCTGACGACTAATAAGCCGCAAGAGAGTTTGAGTGGGGGTTCCCGTAGGATCTACTTGGAGTTCTCCCTCGGGTAATTTGGATAAGTACAATTAATGTCTTTACTTCATATGACATTTCAAAAGTGAATCTTATAAATGAGTTCCGGAGTCCTTAGTACTAGGTTAAAAAGAATGTATTTTGTAATGTGTCAAATATGAAATATGGCCCAAATAAAAGTGATCCACACTCATTTAATATGTTTAATAAGTGAAGATCCATTTTCTTAGAGGTTGCCAACTTTTTATGTGATGTCACTTTATGTCATCTCATGGTGCGCTGAATGTTCTTCATGTTCTGATGTAGCTATAAATTATTTGTTAGATATATCAAAACATTTGAGTAGTTGGATTTAAGAACGATCCTCTGAAATATGCAGTTCATGGCATGATGATGTTTCACAACAAGAAAGATCCTCTGAAATATGCAGTTCATGGCATTATGATGTTTCACGATTCAAAATCGGGGGTGATGGCACTTAACTCACCAAGACAAGTCAGTCTAAACCAGATTATAACACAATAAGCGAAAGATAAAACAGAAGTAACAATGTATATATGTAGAATAACAATACGAGGAAGAGGTCAAAACCTAAAACCATCCCAAGACTGGTGTTACATGTACAAGCCTTTATTACAACAAAAATTTGAAAGAAAATTTACAAGTCTCGATCGTCTTTGATTCTCAAATAGAACAAAACAACATAAAGTAAAAAAGAAGCCTTGAGAGTCCGCTGAAATGGACAAGTTGCTACCTCTCATGCTATTCAGAAGCTTGGTCCAAGAGTGTGAATGGAACATCAGGCAGAACAAGGCTCACAACCTACACGCAAGTGTAGAAGCAAGGGTGAGTACCAAAACAACACAGTACCATGTAAGAAGATTTTATACACGAGTAGAGAGTAGAGAACATAAGTACTTCAACCACACCAACTGAACCTCCAAATTACAACATGCACTCAGAAAGTCCAGCATACACAATATATAATCCAAGTAACACAATGTGTATAGCAACCATATACAACAAATCACAAATACAAAGTTAAATCATCAATACACAACTTCACATCAATATCCACATTAATAACATGAAATGAGGTGCAAGATGATGTAATACAATGTCAAGTATCCATGATGCATGTCTGTCCTATGATACATATCTGCTGATATGATCAGACTAGAACTCATGGGGGGGCTACACATGGATCATGTATCTATATACTTGCTGGAAGAGACTTCGGTTGCTAGAAAAGACCTCAACAATCAATACCATGGCCGAAGAGACCTCGGCCGCCGGAAAAGAGCACGACAACCAACAATTGGTGGTAAAGACCTTGACTCCTTTATTCAATAACATAATCTAGCCGAAACCATTTCCCATCAGCTTTCATTAAACAGTGGAACTCAATCAAGCTTTCAATACAACACAAGTAAGCATTTTCAAATAGAACATGAGTACATTCAATGAATCCACACAATTTATGTAATCATCATTCAAGTGTATCACTCTCATCATTTTCTTTAATAGTAACATCATTTTCATCAATCAAATTCTTTAATGATAGCTCCACATCATTATTCAATTTCTTTCATTAGTCGATATATCATTCTCAATCAAGACTCTTCAACAATGAGTCACATTCTTCATCAAGTTTCTTTAGCAAATGAATCATCAATATCATTGAGATTATACCACAATTGAATCAATACAACATTCACAATATCTCCACAATCATGTCAACAATTTCCTCGATCTTCATTCAATACTTGAATCAATAATCACAAATTTTCATCAATGGGGAATACATCTTCAATCAATTATCTCAATATAAGGATCAATGCTATCAATCAAATGCTCATCAATACTCAAATCAACATCAAATATCATAACTCTCAATAATGAATCAAGTTGCCACAAGCAACACTTAGCCATTTTAATTAACCCGCCTTTATTTATTAGATTGTTTTCATTCACAGTTCACCCGTTTCCAAATCCCCATTACTCCCCAACAGACAAGGAAGGAAAATACAAGGTTCAATAATCTCAACAAGGTTTAGAAATCGACTTGCCTCAATAAAATCAAGCAATCAATTCAACACTTGAGCCTTCCCCTTCCGAATTGTATCCAAAACACCAAAATCTATTCAAATAATGATTGATAGAGAAATTCCAATACTAACAATGCCAAATCATGAAATTCTAGAAAAATGGATCAAAATGGTTCAAAAATTCAATACCAAAAAATGGGGTTGAAATCTAAAAATTTTTGCATGCAAATGTTCCTCAAGTTATTAGGAATCTATTAGTGAAAACCGTTCAAAAAAGAAAATTGAAACCAACTCAAAATCACCATTTTTGTAAAGCTTGAGTTCATGAACAAGACCCCAAATTCTCCAATTGAAATTCACTAATTCGATGTTAAAAACAAGATGTAATCAATGGGTAATGAAGATATTAGCTCAAAGTAACTCACCCAATGAAGTTCTTACGAAAAATCACTTGAAATCACCCTCTCTCAAGCTCCCAAGGTCCAAAAATGATGAACAACAACAACATACCCAGTGGAATCCCACAAGTGGGTCTAGGGAGGGTAGAATGTACGCAGACCTTACCACTATCTCACAAAGGTAGAGAGGTTGTTTCCTAGGAACCCTCGTCTCAAAAACCCATAAGCAGAATAAACTATATATGGAAAAAAAGGAAAAGGAAAAGACGACGAAAAGAAAGAACGACTAGTAAAGAAAGCACATGATAGTATGTAAATACGATAAAATTAACATATACAAGATGGATATATAATGACAACATAGGATATAAAGACATGACTAATCCTACTACTGTACTATACCCCAAGGCCAGACAACAACCTAACCTTACTAACCTATTAGCCTGCTACTCTAATTCGCGACCTCTACTCCTTCCTATCTAAGGTCATGTCCTCGGTAAGATCAAGTTTCGCCATATCTTGTCTGATCACCTCCCCCCAGTACTTCTTCGTTCTGCCTCTTCTCCTCCGTGTAACTCTTAAATTCAACCTCTCGCATCTCCTAACAGGAACGTTAGTACTTCTTCTCTGCACATGTCCAAACTATCACAGTCTCGCTTCCCTCGTCTTGTCAGCCACAGGGGCCACCTCTAGCTTCTCCCGAATAGTCTCATTCCTAATCTTATCACTTCTGGTATGTCCACACATCCATCTCAACATCCCCATCTCTGCGACTTGCATCTTCTGAATATGTGAGTTTTTGATTGGCCAACACCCCATACAACAAAGATGGTCTAACCACCATTCTATAGAACTTGCCTTTGAGTTTAGGTGGTATCTTCTTATCACACAGTACTCTAGAGGCAAGCCTCCATTTCATCCATGCTGCCCTAATACAATGTGTGACTTCATCGTCGATGTCGCCACTACTTTGGATGATGGACCCAAGGTGTTTAAAGTTCTCTCTTAGGAATAAGTTAAGTGGCAAGCCTCACATCGATGTCTGCTTCATCCCTTGCAACACTGAATTTGCACTTCAAGTATTATGTTTTGGTCCTGCTCAGTCTGAACCCTTTAGATTCCAAAGCTTGTCTCCAAACCTCTACTATATCATTAACTTTAGCCTGAGTCTCATCAATCAGTACTATGTTATCTGCAAATAGCATACACCATGGAACCTCCTCCTGAATAGACCGTGTCGGCTCATCCATCACTAAGGCAAATAGAAAAGGGCTCAACACAGATCCTTGATGAAGTCCCATCTCAACAGGAAGATACTCTGAGTCTCCTCCCACTGTTCTTACCCGAGTTTTGGCTCCATTGTACATGTCCTTTATCACCCTAATATACACCATTGGAACACCTTTCACCTCTAAACACCTCCATAGGACATCTCTTGGAACTTTGTCATAGACCTTCTCGAGATCAATTAACACTATATGAAGGTCTTACTTTCTTTCCCTATATTTCTCCACTGATCTTCGAACAAGGTGAATAGCTTCAATAGTGGACCGCCCTGACATGAATCTAAATTGATTCTCTGAAATAGACACTCTTTTTCTTACCCTCATCTCCACCACTCTCTCCCAGACTTTCGTAGTGTGACTTAACAACTTTATACCCTTGTAATTGTTGTAGTTTTGAAACCCTCAGGGGTTGGCCTAGTGGCAATTGACTTAAGCCTTGGGGTTTGCTCCCTTTCAAGGTCTCAAGTTCGAAACCCATTGGGTGCAAATAATTTTTGAGGGCCATCGGACTGGGTAAAACCTGAATTAACCGTGGTGCACTTGCGGGAAACTCCTTGCCGAGGGCCTGTGCACCCCCGGGATTAGTCGGGCTCTAAGAGACTCGGACACCCGGTGCAAATAAAAAAAAAATTGTTGTAGTTTTGAATATCACCCCACTCTTGTTCTTGTATAATGGAACCACTGTACTCCTCCATTCATCGGGCATCTTGGCAGTCTTCATAATAGCATTGAACAACCTAGTCAACCACTCTATGCCATCTTTGACCATGTTCTTCCCTAAAATGATGAAAATAAACCAAAATCCAACATTTTAGAAATCAGTTACTGTTTATTAAAAAGTGTTCTTCCCGATCGCGGGCCTAGTGACGTGAATGCAGAGGCCAAATCAATTATCCCTCCGCCAACGTGGACCTAATGCTGCCAACGTGGAGGCCAAACTAGCCATTCCTTCGCAAACGCGGACCCAATGCCTCAAATGCAGAGGTCTAAGCACATGGCCTTCGTGAATGTGGAAGGTCATGCCGCGAACACGAAGGAGGACAAATACACCAGATATCTGCAATCACAATATGGCACAAAAATCACGGAATGAGCCTGTTGGATTCATTTAGAACCCTGTAGAAACAAACCATATATGCATCCCTACTAAATTTGATGTTCTGGACTCAATGAAATCATCGTCATCGAACCGAGGTCTCCTTGACTTGGAATCCAATCAGTTGCAACTAGGACAATTTAATGCCTTCAAATACTAAAACACCACCGGGACATCCAAAAATTATATCAAAGCTTATTCTAGAGTTAAAATCACCTCCCAAATCCAACAAAACCATCAGAAATCCAATCCGAGTAACCGAATTCAAAACGTTGACCAAAGTCAAACCTTTATCAAATATCAACTAAATTTTCAACTTAGCATCTCAAATACACAAAACAACTCCAAATCTAATTCCAACAACTTTCCTAGATCAATTTCCACATTTCGGTACCGATAGAATCGGAGACGAGGGTTCTCAGGAAACAACCTCTCTACCTTTAAGGTAATGACAAGGTTTGCGTACATTCTATCCTCCCTAGACCCCACTTGTGGGATTCCACTGGGTATGTTGTTGTTGTTGGTACTGATAGAATCAACAGAATTATATTTCAAAACTTGAAACTCCAAAAGACTTCGAAAATCAATTTTAAGCAACTTAAACGTTTAAAATTCAACACTTTACCAAAATCTCAACTTTTCACGGAATTTTTCAAAACCAACTATTACAACTGATCAAATTAGACTTGTGGCAACTATAGTGGTGAGGGCTCAAGAAGTGAAGCTCTCCAATGTGTTGTGGAGCCTTCGGCCGTGAGAGGGCTCAAAAGGAAGCTCGAATGAAGTGGGAGGGTCTTTTGGCTTCCTCAGGGCCGTGTGAAGCTTAGCTTGCTTTAGCAACTATGTGATGATTCAAGTTCATGGTAGGCGTAGGAGCTTGATGGAGCGGTAGCAAAGCTTAGGTAGCAATGCAAGTGTGCAGTAGCCCCCTCGGGCATGCTCTTTGTACAAGCAAGCAAAGAGCTAGTAAGGGCCGGCATGGAATAATATGTAGTGTTGAATCCAATTTGAAGCTCTTTCGAACAAGCGAGGAACGAGTGATCACAAGCTTCGCTTAAGCGCTCGACATGCAGTTAACTTAAAACATGTTCGTCATGTGGTCAAGCGAAGCACACCTTTGTGAAGCAGCCTAGCATCACTTTAGATAGGAGCAAAATGGATGACTTAAACTGAAAGTAAGTTCTGCAGATCGATATATGCACTGACGTGCTACAGATTAACTTTTGAACTTCTTCCATATTAGGATGACTCGTAAGCATCTTATTATCTTTCCTCTGTGACTAGAGAGGGGATAGTCCCAAGGATCTCATCTTCAAGCACCGAACCTTGAGAAGAAAGTAATGTATGAAATAAATTGAGAGCTTCCTGCCATACAGAGACAACTTCTGAATTTGGGAAGGGTAAAATGATAATTTTCCCGAAAATACCAAAAATGACCTTTGAGGTCATTACATGATGTTTGCTATTTGTTGCTAGATATGGTTGTCCATCAGTTTGACAATATTAAAGTTTATTAGAGTATAAAATTGTGGACTCAGAGAACTGGAATTTTACCTTGTTTTGGACTCTGCAAATTTTGTTTCCTACACAAATTTTAATATTGTTTCTCACACAAACTTTTTCTATCTTTTTTGCTTGGAATCGACACTAAATGGAGAAGAACTCTGCACATAATGAATTTTTAAGATAGCCTTACTTCATCGTGGCATTTTCAAAAGTTGATCTCAAGAATACCAGTTTAAAAAATAAAAAGATAAAAAAAAAACTCTTAAAAATGAGTTCATGGGTCCGTGGTCCTTAGTTATGAATAGAATATATTTATAATGTATCATAGATGAACAAGGCTCTCGCCTCCAAGGACTCAGACACTCATTTAACCTGTTTAAGTTAATGACTGCAGGTTACCATTATCTGTAATGACATTTATGTGATATTATGGTTCCTCGAATGTTCTAGTCATGTTCTGATGTAGGTTATTCACAAGCTGTTTCAGATTTTTATAATTTGATTACAGAAAATTCCCTCTGAAATGTGTAGTTCATGTAAAGATGCTGCTGCTTCATAACTCTCTCTTGTCTGCTTTTCAGTTCCTTGAAGGAAGTCTGGGTTGCTGTCCTTAATATTACTGGTTCGCTATCCAGCTGGTCATTTGCAGATAACGTTCTTCCAGGTAGTCTATATTTTCATGGCTTTGAGTATGGGCCTTTTCCTACTGCAGCATTGTTAATATTCCTAGACTTGTTATACAGTTCCTGAGAAGACTGGTAATGGTCCGCCATCATATATATGTAGATTAAGTGGCGCAGGTGATAAAAACTGGACCTTTTGGTTGGAGGTATGACTTTAAGCCAGATGTTTTATTTCAATCAATTGGATGAACTTGTGCAGAATATTTATGCTTGTGCTTTGTTGTGTGTTTAATCTGCTGATGTGAACTAAATGTTAATGTGAAAATTTAGTCGGCTGTTGACGACACTTCGGTGGCTAGTTTTGACATCTTGACTAGGCGAGCAATTGATTAGGACTTCCAAAGAATTCAACATTGCCTCGAGCTATTTTTGAAGATTTTAAAATAAGCTTAAGGTTCATCATATTTGTGTTGATAATTTCATGTGATAGTGGGGAGGCATTTAGAGTTTCTGATGCTTAATCGACGTTCCTTTATCACCGGAATTATAAATGTTGACACTACTAGCACTTTGTGCAAGCCAACATTAAAATTGTGATAGATACTCCTCTATCACCCACCCATCGACAAAATTATTCCTCTTATCTTTAGAATTTGGTACAATATGGATATAGAAATGAAATCCTAAACTAGAATTAAAGGATAAAAGATAGACACAAGGATGGAATTAATTGACAATTAAAGCTCTTAATAACTTCATCCTTCAATTAATTGAAACCAAAACATGCACCTAACGCTTAGATGTACCTCAAGAGAATTGACATTCTTTTTGAAATAGACTAAAAAGGAAAGTAGGTCATTCTTCTTTAAACAGAGGGAGTATATTAGAGGAGTCCTTGGTAGCTGGAACGTGGATGGAAATGTCACGAAGGAGGAGAGATGGAAGATTGTCCTAGCATGCATTTGGTGGTCAATCTGGAAAGAGAGGAACAATAGGAGCTTTGAAGTTTTCAGGATGTCAAAATGAAGTGTTTATCTTTATTTTACTTTTGGTGTAAACATGGTTTATTAGTTCAAACAGAAGATATCTTTGATGCGCTAGATCGTATGTAGGCAGCAGATATAGTTTTGAGCTTTTGATAGATTGTAATACTTTTGAAGGGGAACTAGACTTTTGGTTGCAGTATTCCCGGGGATATATAGAGTAGGGTTACCAGTTAAAAAAAAAAAAAAAAAAAACCTCACCAACTTGCAAAGGTGTCGTAGGTTGAAGAATGTGTCGGTGACCATTTTGCATAACCAAGTCTGGTCCTTCCATCATGCCTAGTCACACATCATATTCAAGGCCTTCCAAGTAGTATGCGACAAGCTTGCATTGGTACCACATCACATAAGATGTCATCTTGGTAGTCTCCAATCTTGAACTTTATCAATACTTGTCTTTGTACCTTCAACTCCTCACATTCATTTAGTCACTGAAGTTTGTACGGAGTAGAATATTGGTAGTTGAGAGCTTCAAGAAATCCACCAAGTTTTGTACTTGCCACATTTGCAGAACTCCCACTATCAATAATCAAGACACAAACATTCTCCTTAATAAAACACTTGGAGTGGAAATATTTTCCCTTTGGCTTGGTTCGTTCATAACTTCACTAATCATGACCCTTCTTGCTACATAATTTGCCAAGTTGGCACCGTAATGTCCCCTTCTTGTGTCCAAGCCTTTTGCTCACATACCTCATCCTCAAAATCATTATCTTTTTTCTTGGGCATCATCTTGATCACCCTCATCCTCAGAAGTGGTACTCAAAAAAGTTGCAAAAGTAACTACAACCGTCTGCCAGACTTGACTTGTGGTTGACATGCCACCATATGTGGCCATCTGCAGTCCACATGTCACTCTATAGGCTGAACTAAGTTGCCAACTTCTGAAATACGGGACGAGGTATAGGCCGTATGTAAACTCTGCAACCCGTAAGTGACTCAGTAGGTCGTAGCTTCTAAGGGTTGGAACTGGCAGCATTCAATTTCTGATATATGGTCTGATGCACGGACCGTATGTGGATTATGCAGCCTGTATCTGGCTTCTGTTCCTGCCGCATCTTGCTAGTCTTGACTTGCAGCCAGGAAACTGTCTGTATGTTGATTATGCAGACTGTATGCGGCTCTGCTTGTTGAGTCAACACTCCTGCTTTCATTTTGTCCATCAAGGCAATTTTCATGACATGGAACTCTTGGGATGGCATTAAAGTATGCTCAAGCACTTCTATGTTTACAATAGTTCTTGTAAAGTTTGGAGATCTTGAGTTTTGACTCCTTGTAATGCCTTTGATGCAACTTGACTTGCATCAAAATTCCAGTCCTGCTTTCGATTATACAACCGACTGCCTACTCAAGCCAACAATTGCAATTGTTCTTTTTATTCCGATGAGCCTATGTAGAAATTCTTCGACATTTCCCTATTGATTGTCAAGCCCAAAAATCCATTGGGTCGTGTGACCAACACTTAAATGTCTTAAACCAGCGTGGATGGGACATCTTTAATACACCATATTCAAACTGAATAATTGTATGCAACACATATTGCATTTTATATTTTCATGAACATTGGTGCTCTTGGCCACATAACATATATTTAAAATAAGTAAATTAAAATGAGTCTTCATTAATTCATGCCATCTGTATGACCATGTCAAATTACAAACTATACCCTACATTCATCTATGAAGTCTTTATAAATGAAAATGAATACACGGGATGTAACCTGACTATGCTGCAAAAGAATTGTATGAACTGGCCACCGTTGACTGTCCATCTGACTTTTGCAGTGTGCCAATCTCCTGTCTCACCAGCACTCATTACTCATCAGCGCCTGCTAACTAGTCCTATGGTATCATTGTGCTTAGGGAATGCATGCTCAATCAAGTGATAATGTATGCTAAAGAGCTAATCAACTATCACATCATGCTCAAAACAATCAGAAGTATCAAACAGTGTAAAATACATAATGCAACCATCATGGTCCTAATTAGATACTTTAATTTTCCCAACCTAGCTCATGCTTGTCCACTCACACAAACCAATTGGATGGTTAAAATGGCATAAGCAGCACATAACACACATGTTTTTAGAGGAAAGCAAACATAAGAGTTACAAGTCTCACTTGCTTGAAATTTGGCAATCATACATTTACTTGAATCACCAAAGTCAAGCCAAATGAACTTCTATGGCTTCAATCTATTCAAATTCATTAGTGACGGGCTAAAATTAGTCTAATGTAACCATTCTAATTTTAGAATATGGCCCTGCATGGATTCACCTATACAAACTGCAGCTAAAGTTGCAAAAATAAGAGCTTGAATACCACTGGTAAATAATCCAAGGAACATGATAGGTATAGGAACTATTAGGAGTACTCAAGAAACAAGAACAACAACTACTAATTCATCAACTAAGATATTCCCAAAAAGTCGAAAACGAAGTGATAAAAATTTTGTGAAATCTTCTAAGATGTTAGGGTAAGAGTTGGTTGAATATAATTTTCAAAATAACCTAATCCCTTTTTTGTAAGACCCACATAGAAATATGCCACGGATGTGAGTAAAGCCAAAGCAACAGTAGTATTTATATCATTTGTGGGTACGGCGAACTCCCCATGAGGTAATTGTATGATTTTCCATGGTAAAAGAGCTCATGACCAATTAGAAACAAAAATAAATTAAAAAAATAGAGCTAATAAAAGGAACCCGGGGCCCATATTTTTTTCCAATTTGATCACATCCCGAATGAATTCAAGAACATATTGGACGAACTTTTGACCCCCAATTAGAATGGTTTGTGGTTTTCAAACAGCTATAGTGGCTGAACCTAATAAGATAAAAATTACAATCCAATAAATAATAAATACTTGGCCATGTACTTGATAACCTCCTATTTGCCAATTGAAATGTTGGCCTACTACTACAACGGATATACCGTATAACCCCTTTGGAGTATTGATGCGCTATGTTGCGGGGACTCTTCCTTTTTGCCGCCAAACTCCGTCCCAACGCGATACGGGTGCGGACGCGGGGTGCGTCTCTAATTCAGTCAATCCTATCCGGATACTTTGACCAGAGTGAAGAACAAATTTGGGGAAGAAGAGGGCAATTAAAGTCGATGACATTTTAGCCAACAAAAGTTGTAGTTGTCGATAGGGACTTCGCCGACGACGTCTTCAGATTAGTAGGAACTTGTATGTCACGAGGTCTGTCGATTCCACTTAACTTCCTGTCCCTTCGCCTTCGCCGAAAGAAGATGAGTTCTCGAAAAAGAACAAAACGTAGCGGAAGTGAAGGGTCTCTGGGGAGAAGAAACAAATAGGGAATTTAATTATGAATGAGACTTTGTAAATCCAATTTAGAATGAGCATTTGTAAATCCATTGGCTTTTATTAGAATGGGACTTTGTAAATCCAATTTAGAAGTCCCAATGGGTCAGGATTTATCAGCAAAACTATTTACAAAATTGGATTAAGTCCAAAGTTCTAGAGCCCACAAATAAATAGTTAATTAAATTCAAATATATAGGTTAAATAATTAAATTTACTCAATATCTAGGTTTATGCCAATTTAAAACTATTTCTTTCTTATAAAATGAATTACAATTTTTAAATTAATTAGTAGCATGTCAATTTTTGATAATTAGTTTATATTTTTAAATGGCCCAAAACACATATAGATTTACTAATTGAACATAATTAACCCCTTTATTAAATTGCATTTTTTTTTAATATCGTAGTCTTTTCGTACTTCGTTTACGTGATTATCAAATATGTAAATTTTAGTTTTAAAAAATAAAAAAATTTATATTTAAATGTATAGTCCAAAATTTGGAAGTTTGAATATCATTATAACTATATTTTTATAATATTGAATATTTTTAGCCGAATTCCCGCACCCGTATCCATACTCGGATTCGCACCCCCGAATCTTAAATTTAGATTTTGCCGAATCGGACTCTTGGATTCGCACCCATCTCGGACACCCGCCGAGTCCGAGCAACATAGTTGATGCATCCATGTCTATATTTTCTTCCTCTCTGAAAAAATCAAACTTTAGACATAATTTTTTGATTCAACCATCTCTTTGTCTACTTGAATCGGATATTTGGAATACCAACTAAGATTTATAATACTAATAACTTATGTAATATCTCTAGTTATTTTTATCTATTTTTTGAAATTCAGAAATAGTAAACAATTCCATAAGGAATTTCTGAAGTAAGTTATTTATCTTGTTATGTTATTATTAATCAATGATTTCTTATATTAGCTAGAATGACCCTCACAAATTGTGAGTATTAATTTGTTAAGAATTAATCAGATTGAGGATATGGCGTCATAATTCTCTGGAATTGAAATATCTACAAGATATGGGTCACAATTTGTATCGGTTAAACAAATTTTTGGGGTTAAGTATGCCTACCAGTTCAAAAGCAGGATATTGACCTAAGCGAAGCTTCAACACAACAGAACACTAAAACTCAAAATGAGGGGTTAGGTTTTTTATTCATCTTTTAAGCCTTCGAAATTAAGATCGTGTTCCAAAACTTTCTGGAACCCTTGGGGTCTTAACCCGAACTATCCTTCTAAGTCCAAAAAGTTAAAACCAAGCTATCCAAAGTGTTAAAGCATGAAATAAAGGACTACTGCTCAAAACGGGGGTTTGAATTGTTAGGCTTGTGCACTTGCCTAGATCAGCCACTCTCCCTACAGGAGTGCATCGTGGGGCAGCCCTGGAGGCTAACCCTCTTTCTCTGACTTTCATTTGACATCTTTAGATATTCTGACACAATAACATTTTTCCAGCGTATCCGAAACACTTAAAATTACTCCATGAGGCTTCCTCAACGAATTGAGGATTCTTTAAACATGTTCGGTACACTCATAAAATTTAATCGTAACTGAAGTTTAAAATTTATGGGCTTTGCATTGATTTTATCAGGTGTATGTTGTTTTCCTTATCGTGCAGGCAAACAGTTCTGAGGCCATTAAGGTTGATTTGGCTGTAGTGGACCAGTATCTGACAGAGTCTGCTGCTAAATTGAAAGTCCTTTTTCCAGATTGGATCGATGTTACTGCATTCTCTAGTTTTATGTCCACATATGTTTTCTGAGTTGTTCAAAGGGCATATTTTGTTGTCATCATCATTCATTTTTGGTTTGTGTGACGTATGTGTTATGGTAGTTATGTCATACTTTTAGCTGAGCCTCGTTTATTACTTTTCTGATATACTTAATTTCGTTATTAACAAAAGTATGCTTTGTGTAGACCTTTTAAATTACGAGGCTTTTCTTTTGATAAAAAAAATAAAGCTTATTGGCAACTTGTTGGAGTCAATATTTCAGATGGTAACTTGTGGAAATATCTTAGTAAAGTAACTTTTTTGAATTTTTTTTGGACTATGTGCTCGTCAAAACTATGCACATATTTTCAACAAGGTGGAAAAATAACGGAAAAGTTAAATTTTTAATGGAAGTTTATACATGTATCTTTTTGGATTCATTGTTGGATCCAATACTCAATATTAATCAACGCTGACAACGACCGGAGACCCACAGGATCGGTCTTATCGGTACGGGAATTAGGGTTGTGCAAAATTCGGGTCAAACTGTTAATCTAAATCAATTTTTCGATTTGTTGGACTATTGGGTCGGGTTATTGGCTTATTGGATCGGTTAACGGTTTATTCAAAAATAATAATGAATTATCGGTTATCGATTCGGGTTTAAGAATTTTAATATCGGGGACCCGATAGCAAACCGATAGCTATAGTGCTGAAAATTATAATTATAATTAATACTCCTACTATTTCCCAAAATCTGACTTCTCGCTTCCCACATTATTATTTTAATTTTAACTTATATATTTCCCAAAATCAGATTCAATTTACTAGTGCTAGAAAGTGAAAATTTTACTTTCTGTTGCCTTTTTCTGTTTACTGCAAGCCTGCAACTTTAAAAGTTTAATTGATAATGGTTTACCCGATAATTGAACCGATAAAGGTCAATAACCGATAAAGGTCAATAATCGATAAATCGTTAACCGATAAACCGATATCTTAACGGTTCCTTAATGGTTTAACTTATCTACAAACCGATAACCAACAAGCAAAACCGATAATACTCAAAATCGAACTGAATCATCCGATATGCAGCCCTAACGGGAATTGGAACTGGGTTTGTTAACGAAATTTTGATCAAACTAAGTTATTATTAAACTGATTCACCAAAATAATACATTTTAAATTTTTTACAAAACTATTATAAACGTATTTTTCAATAATGTTTTAGGCTATTTTTATTTAAAAAATCTAACGGGCAAAAATTGACAGTGTTAAACGAATAAACGTTACTGTGAGTAACGTTTTAATCGTAAAACGTATGTCTGAGTAACGTTTTATAAAACGTACTTTTATGCTTAAAACGTTATTCGCAGTAACGTTTATTAAGAATCCGATCACGGGCCCTGCAAATATAGAATTGAATCATGCAAAGTAGGAGAATCTTTGTTCTTAGCTATTAAAACGTTACTCTCTGTAACGTTTTAGCTTAAAAACGTGATTATTAGTTACGAGACTCTGTTAAAGTGATATTCCTCTATTTTTTAAACTAATCACATATGATTATAAAATGTATGTTGTTGGAAGAATATTTTACATATTCCAACAATATTCAATAAGTTTTTACTTGTGTAGCCCATTGTTGAATATTATTCAAAAAACTTCATCAGGTA
>JBCEWC010009189.1:0-19026 GCA_038996855.1 Solanum aculeatissimum
TTTGACTTTTAATACCAATGAAGAAAAAAATCTTCCTATCAAATCTTCACTTGAATCTTGTCACAATTTAACAGTTCTGGCCATGGGAAAAGGGATACCAGTATACCACTATCATTCAGTGACTGTAATAAAGCTCAGTAAAGTATAAATTTGATATATTATTTTCTCTAATCACCAACTGATAATAAACTCTATTAATTATATCAGTGACACTTGTCAAGTGGGCTAAAGAAAAAATTATCTGTTTCACACTTTTTATGCGTGTGCAAAATAAACATTACGAATTTTAAAAGTCCAACGATCAATAAATATTATAATATATTTAAATTATAAGTTTTATAAATCATTATTTATTTCTTATAACTTCTGTGAATATAACTCCTTTATTTTCTTAATCATAGTTAGGTTACGGTTACTTCTTTCAAAATGTTACAAAGTGAAATATTTCGTGATTCGTTATTTGTGAATTTCTTTTGCAGTTAAATAGGTTCGTATAATCAATTAATTATCTTAACTTTTTTATTATCATAAAAATTAGAGTGAATATATAAGGCTAGGATTCAAGTGACATTTAACTTTTAGTTTGGTGGTGATTAGTGATAACATTTGGTTTACTTAACCACCTTAACTCGATTAAATTAATCTTTATAGTCTTTATTACCTTTATCCCCACTTTGAAATAAATTAAAAGTTGAAAGTTGGGACATCCAAGTGATAGAATCTTTTTCTTATACTATTTTGCAAGAAAGTGAAAGGCAACACTTTCTCAAATTACTTTTTTTCCTTATAATATCTACTACTCCTCATTAGTCATTTTTTTTAAAAATGTTCACCCTAATGACCAAACAAAAAGAAAGGGGAAAAAGAATAATCTGTATCACCCTCTTAATTAATTACTTCCCATACTAACTTAAATTTAAAATACTAAAGAAGTTTTTTGTGCCGAGAGAAGTCAACAGAGTATGGGTGGCAAATGGTCGGGTTATAAGACTAAAGTTCGTATGCATATCAAAATGGGCCAAATTATTAAAGATATCATAATTTACCTCGTTCAAAAATTATATGGGTAAAATAATAGGTCTTAAAACATGATCCAACCTCGCGCTTTTACAAAAAAAAAAAAGAAAAACTAATATATTTGTTTTAAAATTATTACATAAGTTCTTCAATAAGTTGCATAATTTTCAATCTTCAAATTTGATTTTGTATGTTTGTGTACTATTACATTTTGCTACTATTTTGACCCAATCATTTCATGTTTAACTTGCATGGCTCAAATAAATAAATGAGTCATAACGGAATTTGTTTTAATATAAATATTCGATATAGATAAGTATTTTAACCTAGAAAATCAATCATTTATGCACTAAGAAGCACTGAAGTGTTTGATTGAATACTGACACAATTGCTAATGGTGGGTCACTACATGCACTTGGGGTTTGACTCTTTGCCTAATTGGAGTATTTTTTATTGCTCTTCTAAGCCCTATTGTTGATATGACACAAAATGCACTAAAGTCACTTATATCTGAAGTAAGTTTGAAGTGTTTACTGTGGGAGAAACTAAAACTACATGGTTTTGACTTCGAATGATCATAATTATATGGCTAATACAACTAAAAGGGAAAAAAATGAGGGGTGAAAAATATAGGTGATATCAAGGAGTTATATTTATATTTTAGTCATACTTGGGTCTAATAACTTTTATAGAAATGTTTTAGCTTTATCAATTATCATGTATATACATGTAAATATATTTGAAATTGTATCAAATTGTCTTTTTGGAGTATTTTGAAAGAGAGAAATCACAGATGCTTTGATGGAATATTAACTTCGATAAGAACCATTAAGACTAGGAGTTTAGCTAGTCTTTATAATTGACACCTTCTCTCCCCTTGTAAACAATATGAATAATTTTTTGGATTTTGTTAGCTCCCTAACTCTAGCACATTAGGATTTAAGGGGGTTTATCTTTTTGGCTGCTTTACGATTTTTTGCACAGTTAGTTTCATATTAATTTCATGTTTGAAACAACTCTATCGTTAGTGAAAACATTTTTTATTTTTGTTATAGGAATGCGTAATTTTTTAAGAGATGTGTCCAAATTAAAAGTATCATATATTTTAAAATGGAGAGAATATTAATTAGGATTTAATCTTTTCTTGTATGTCAATCATGGGACTCTATTTTCAATCTCCACCTAATTTTGTCTTCTAGATTAAGAACATTGCCATCCAAGAAAAAAATTGTACTGTAAAATTCAGTTCACTTGGTTTTAATTTGTTACAAGATTAAATATTTATCTAACTTATAATAGTTAGGGGAACTTTATAGTGTTCTGCTAATAAAATGTTTAAAAGATGTTTTATTATAAGTGAAATTAATAATTTGAAAAATAAAATATGTTAATTGCTATAATAAATTGAAAATTCACTGGAACCATACAAAAGTTCATACTATCTGTTTATGCAAATTAATGTAAGTGTACACCATTTATCATTCACTAATAATTACTATTACTACTACTACTCCCTCCGTCTCATTTAATTTTCATATTTAGATCTCTCACGTCCTTTAAAAAAAATATTTTTTACTAATTTACCCTCATCTCTTTTCAATGTAATCAATATTATTTACTTTCAAAAACAAATAATTTTAAGAGTAAAATAGAAGAAAAAAAAACTAATTTTATCTTGATATAAATAAGGATGAACATTTTTAGTACTATTTTTTTCTAAAGGAAAGATATAAGGAGGTAAAAGAGAAATCACTTTATGTTGCAAATACTCTAAAAATGCATTTGTTAGGAGTAACTTTCATTCCCATGGGATATTTTTTGATAAAAAGGAATGGCTAGAAATGGCGGAACCCTACTTTGAATTATTAGTTGTCACAAGAAACACAATAGACAGCACATGCATATATGGGGATAAAAATTGTCATATATAAAAATGCCTCTAAAAAGGAAGAACAAACGCCAAAAGGAAGAAAAAAAGAAAAAAAGGCAAAAGCTAAGTGAAAATGCCAAAAGCATTTATGCCATTAAAGAGCATATGGGGGAATTTGGGTCCCATATCCAACTAATTGCTAATATATCTAGTATAAGATGTGGCTTAGATTTGCTCAGGCCTTCAAAAATATCTACTTTGTTTTATATTCAACAAATTGCCTGAGTCCACCAGTTGCACATAAATTGTTCTGATTTTCCAAGTGCCTTCTTCAAATGTCTACATCAACACAAAAGTTTGATTTGATTGTCAACTCATTCAGATGAACTCTCCTATTCAACCTTGCCTAGCTATCATGTAACTAGTTCCCATGGGATAATGATAATAATATCGAAATAAAACTTGAAGAGTTTAAGTTACATATATAAATAAGTTAAGTATTGTTTGTGATTATCAAAAAGATACTTATAGATAAGTGATCTTTAAATATAAAAGTTATCTACGATGATCTGATCATATAAAAATTCATTAGGCTAACTTTATATGACTTAAATGTGTTCAATCTTTGCAGTTTAAAACTTCAAAATTGGGGTTGTGGTGGAGTTGGATGGACTCTATTATTACTGGTGGCCACTCCCAACTGGCCTTTTGGGGTTGGAAAATTGAAGATAAAGGAAAGGAAAATGAACTTCAATATCATCCTTCCACTTACCTTTTGTGGCTTGGTTTGTAAATAAAAGGTACTACTACTTGGCTTTTTTAGAATCCTCTGAGGATCATAATTATGTGCATGAAAGAGAAGACTTTAGGCACAAGTGAACACCCTTACACTCCAAGACTCTTAGCTAAATTGTATTTTTAATACATTTCTGAGTTGTATTCCTGCTGATATTCAAGTTTTGTTTGAGACACAATGAAGAAAAGGCACATTTGTGCAACGATTAAGAAGATTTCATTATATGAACATAAAATCTGAAAAGAAGGCTCAAATATTATTCAAACCACCGGCAAAAATGGAAAAACATACCGCCTTCCAGACAAAAACTTTGACGGGTACATGATATACATCTAAATGTTTCTCTCTTCCACTTTCAAGTGTCAGCTGTATAAAGTTTATGTACATGGAAAAAACACACTGACCAAGCAAAAATATGTTACAAGGGAAGGATAAACACTGATTTGAACAATAGCTTTCCCCAGTTGCGGTTGGATCTTAAGATTCTCAGCCTTGGTACATACATGCCATTGTAATTAAGTGTAGTTGATTATCCGTTAGGCTGGACGACCAACATCCATCTTGCGGAAGGTAAGTTGGTTAACGACTATGTACCTCAGAGCTGAAGGAGACAATTGCTCACTTTTAGACTCTCTCCTGGAAGCTGAGGGACCTAGAGAAAGCTGCAGGGTTAAACTGCAACGCTGGGGATGTAGTGGTAGGTTGATCCTTCTTCTCACTGCTTTTTGGTTGCAAGGCCTTGAAGAGCCCTCCCCTGCTAACAGAGTCGTACTTGATTCCTAGTGTTGACCATATAGAACTCTTTGCAGCTTCATCAGGATCATCTATCCGCAATGTTTTTGGTACTAAAACAGACCCCTCTGAATTCTTTTGACCCTCGGGATTGTTTGGCTTAAGCAATTCACCATCCCTAGAGTGCTTCCCTAAAGGCGAAGTAGGAGCTGAGCCTGGTCCTTTTTGGTTTGCTGTTGGCGATGGTGGAGTCAACCAAGGAAGACTCCAAGGACCAGGCACATTGTAATTCCAATAAGGTGGAGGGCAGAATGGCATAGGATATCCAGCAGGGCTAATGGCGGGGAAAGGAACAGCAGCGAATGGAACAGGCCACGGTACACCTGGGAGGCAAGGAACTGGAGATGGGAAGCCATTTATAGTTTGCATAACTGCCTCAGGGGGACAGTTTTTAACTCCTTCCCCCATTGAATTTGAAGTGGTCACTGAAGAACCACTAGAGCAGTCATCCCCATTTTCTCCACCTATGCCAGATGGATTCTTGTGTTCTGGTCTGTAAAAACCATTTCGGATCCCATTTGGTGTCTTATTATCAGCAAGATTCAAAACAGAGGCCATAGAGTCACACAGTGGCGAATCAGGACCAAACGATAAGACAGTTCCATTGGGTTTGAATGCTGGATGATGAAATCCATTCGGAGGATCAATTCTTGCAGCTTCAAGGGCTTCAGAGATCATGATGTGACGACAATGCGATGCAGAGTTCTTATTCTTGCGACGACCAGCTCCCACAGGCACATTCCTCATGGTACCCCCAGCTGTCCAATATCTCTGGCAACTCTTACAGAAATGACGAGGCTGATTGATGTTGTAATTATTGTAGTAACAGAATTTCGTATCCATACTATTGCAACGAGGACAGGGGAGAATTTTGTCTGGCTTCTTCAGAGTTTTCTGCTGGCAATTTGTTGCATCATTCTGATCATCCTCAATCTTGGAAGTTTTTACGGTGGGAGAGTCATCATCAATAGTACGAGCCTTAGGCTTGTTTTCTGATGGGGACTTCAGATTTTCTGAATCTTCCATCATTAGATTTTGGTCTTTCTCCTCTAATTTGGCTTCACTGAGCTCTCTTGTCATTTGATCCTAAAAATTGAAAACCAAAACTTAATGAGTTGCCTGTAAGATTCCCATAAGAAAGTAACAGTCAATGATGTGAGCTATAAATCAGTCTGCACAATAAAAAGAATCCCAAAGTCCTTGGTATTGATAAATTCGGCTTCCCACTAAGTTGGAAAAGAGGACAGATGGCAGAGAAGCTGATTCTTCCTCCAATTTCTTTAGTTACACCTACATCTAGTAAAAGGGATCAACAACAACGAAAACATATCCATAAAATACCACAAGTGGGAAAAGGGAGGGATGCCACACAACGACTTCCTAGGGGTCACCCAAAAATGCTTAACTTTGGAGTTCTGATGGAACTACGTGCGTTAGTGTTGATATGATCGCATCCCAAAATAGTAAAAGGGTATCAATGAAAAAGATATTGAGCATAAATTACACAGGACTAGCTAGATACTTCTAGAGAATGACTGAACAGCGCAAAATAATGTTCAATTATAACCCAGTGAATCTAATTCTGCAAATTAACAACAGGTGATCAAATCTGACACTTTATTTCCATTAGAAAACCCCAGAAATTAAATACCATAACATCAAAAAGCTAATACAGCAATTTATTAAAATTACATCAATAAATAATTCAAATCAGTACCTTATCAGCCTCTTCCTTTTCATATTCACTTCCATCATATGATTCATCCTGCTGCGAGCTGTTTCCTTCCTTATCCACTAAACATGGATCACGATCCGACCCGGTACTACTTTCCTCAGCAACTACAACATCAGAAGCAGTCACAGATTTTCCGACATCGGAATCTTCGCCCGAGACTATCACCGGTAGTATCTTTCCATTCTCAGGCAGAGCAATTTTCTTTCCAAATAGCTTAATTTCTGGGTCCTTCACTTGCCTCATTTTACCGGAGGAAAAAGGACAAACGGAAAACACACACACAAAAAGGAAGCTTCAGAGAAGACGATTAGTATCTTACTACAGAACACTCGTTTATTCGCCGTGAATTGGCTGCCGGTGGACGAAAAGTGAGGTGATATTTTCTTTTTATTTTTATTTTTTTCCGGTGAGATAGGATATTAGAAGTAAGGAATATAGTTAAGGCCTTGTTGGCAATATTGAGGATTATGATTTTGATCTCGCTTAATTTAAACGACAGGATAATGGAATATGGATGCCACGTCATGGCCCCCCTCCATTAATTTTCTCAGCCACAAGATTTATTGTGGCCCTTCATTTAGTAAATGTATCTTTCACTGTATTTTAGATTTATAACTTTACTTTAAAATATTTATTTACTTAAAAAAGACTTCTTCTTTTCTTTTCTTTTCTTTTTTTTGAGATTTTCAAGTATTTAAATATTTTTTTTTTATGAAATTACGTAATTTAAAGTACCACTAGAAATTTTCTTTCAAAATGAAAGAATGATATGCAGATTTTTTTTGAAATTTTAATCAATCATAAATTATTTTTATATTCATCATAATTTATTTAAATTGACTAATTATTATACAAATTCTTACTATTAAAGATTACTTTTTTTTACAATAAAACCATTACCGATAAAAAATTGTTTTTTAAAATAAATAATTTTTGTAATTAAATAAAATCATTTAGACTCATGAGTTGCACAGAAGTTGGGTGTACCCTTCGTGAATCAAATCATTGTGCTCGAATTTTTAGGGGGCATATTAGTCGATGCAGAAATTCAAATATAAATTATTTCTAAGTTAATATTGAATACGTTGTTATACGACAATAAATTAATAATATATTTATTCTTAAATATATCAATTTTCAAATTACTAATATGTACTCCCTCCATTTTATTTTAGGTGTTATATTAGGCTTTTATTTTAGGTGTTATATTAGGCTTTTCAAAAATTAATTCAAATAATTTTTAAGATTAATTTAATTTAATATTTTAAAATAAAATTTGAAATATTAAAAAATTATAAGAAAAGTATTATTATTGCTATTTTTTTCATATCAATATGATTGAAAAAAATTCAAATGATTGTAAAATTATATGGTGTGACTCTAAAAATAAATACTATAATAACTAAATGAGGACAAAGGAAGTATGTTTTTTAATTTAATATTTTTTATTTATATGTATTACTCGTACTCCCTCTGTCCATCTTTACTTGACCCCTATACTATTTTAAGATGTCCAACAATACTTGTCCAGTTTATGAAATCAAGAGATAATTTTACACTTAGTTCCTAATTTACCCTTGTTATTAATTATAGTTTTTTTTCCTATTACATTTTTCAATACATTGTATTAATTATATTCAAAGGCTGATTTGGTAAAATTACCTCTATCATTTACTACTTCTTAATCCATGTGTCAAATCAAAAGTGGTCAAGTAAAGTTGGACGGAGGAAGTATTAAATATGTTCAATGAGTCATTGCATTAGTTATTCGAAACTATTTAATCAAACGGCCCCTAACTGTCAGTGACGTGGAGAATGGAACAAGCTTTGATGAAATTTTTGACGGTTGAAAGGCAGCCTATCCTTTTCTTGATATTATTTTAATTTCCCTTTAAATTATGGAAAGAGTCCTTTTTAAAATTGATTTGCCTAATTATTATTGGCTTGAATAATTATTTGCAGTTTCCTTTTCTTCCATAATTAAAAGGATATCTTCACCTATCCTTTTTAAAAAAGTGTTCTTTTTTTCCCTTTTCTTCTCTTTTCCAAAAATAAATCGGACGGACATGATCTTGAGATTCATTCTGCTAGACCCCTTATCACTTAGTCAAACATAGAATAAGAATTAAATTATTAAAATAAATAATGTTGACTAACAAATAACTTTTTTTAGGTTGTTGTGTTGAAATTTATCTAAATATTATGATTTATAAATGTGCTAAACAAATATACTTGATAGATATGACTTGACCCACTTAATTAGAAATCCTATTATTTTTTATTTCTATCACTTTATATCTTAATATGATTTAATAAAACATATTATAAGAGATCATTAAATTATACTTTGATATCTATATATATATAATTAAGTCTTCTCTCATCTCTTCAAATCTATGCAACTACTCAATTATACTGATAATTAGAGGAGGAACAATAAAAAGAAGTCGCTCTAATTAAAACATTCCATATTTTTGGAATATGCTTTCCATAGTATGTACTTCTCTTGAGTTTATGATGTTTTTGGTCTATGTATAATCTTTAGGGTGGTTGTATAGTAATTCATAACTTACATGAAGTTCATGATCAATACCTTATATAAATTTTACGGCTGTGATCTAAGTTGCAAACATAAATTGGTGGCTGTGATCACTTGCAAATCTGATTGACAAAAGTGAACAATAAAATAACAGGAAAGATTAGCCAATCAAAAATATCTTCTTTTTTTCCACACGACAGGTAGTTGAAAATCTTTTTCTTGCTGTCCCAACTTGCAGACTCATAGTTTCCAACTTTTTAAAAAGAAAAAAACAATATGATGTGTATATATTACTGTATAGTCCATCTGGCCACCTAACCAAAAAGGCAAAAAGGTCAGGAAAATATCATCCGTCTGATAAGGTTTCGTGATCATCTGATTGGATGATTGCACATGACGATTTGGGTAGCTGATGCTGACTCATAAATAAACTATACTATCATAAACCAACCAATCAGGAAATGAAGAGTGTACTGATTGAATTATTGTAAAAAGGTGAAGCTCAAGACAACTTTGGTTAAATTATTGTCAGTTATATCTGATAGCTGACTACACTCATAAAAAATATGGAAAATAGATAAAATGTTGTCCACAAAAAGTTTTAAAAAAAGTAACAGACTGGAACAAAATGTGGACAACTATAGTTGTTAGTCTATTTTGCCCGTTAAGAGGAGTCTCTACTTCTTGGGGAATTAGCCCTCATTTGTTGTCAATCAATAAGGGGTAGTTTAATTTGGTGCCAATAATAACCTCAAATAGTCTCCGTCACTCAATTTATTGTTTGGTTGGCAAGTTCACAATAATTCATTTCGAAATTAATAATAAATATCGAGATAAATTATTCGTCTCTTTGGGTGATATAGTACATAATCTCAGGATAAAGTAGGTAAGTGACAAATACATTCCTTTTTATACATCACTCTTCACATTTATAAATGATATTTTTGGAAATAAATAATTTATTCTTAAAATTTATATGATGTATATTATTTTGGATGTAACAAACCAAACACTCAATAAGAAATAATCTCATTATAACTTATATTCAAACCAAATGACTTTTAAAAGTTTAAATTCGAATGATTTAGTATTAGATTATTAAATATATTTATATTTATATTAAAATTTAAAATTTATTTAACATGAATAAATTCGGATTATTTTTAAAATTTTAATATAATTAAAAGTAATTTTTATGTTAACTTTCATTATCTATCAAACATGACCATATGAAATAACTTGCTACACAATGTCAGTTTTTCAAAACCCTTAAATAGGATAAAAGTAAATCTAACATTTTAAAAAAAAAAGTTATTAATTTTTACTGGATAGGTAAACAAAATAAAAAAATTTAAACTAACTGAGAATTCTCAAAAAATTAATTTTCCATTGGTAAAAAACGAATTGGAGTATAAATTTATAATTTAGTCATCTACCAATTAAGATTTATATTTGAAGGAATTTAATTTCAAAGGACAGGCGGACATCTCCACATTAGGAAGCTAAAAGTTCAGCATTATAAAGAAAAGGTTGTTTAAAGATGCTCATTAGAGTCTTAATCCATTTTATTAAGCAATAGCCAAGTGGCACGTCACACGTGACACTTGTTAATAATCCTGTAAACTATAAATCTGACTTTACTAATCACGACATTTTCATATATGCTTATCTAATAGGAGTAGAACATTCCAGAAACCACCATCTGTCCAATGTTGCCTTTCTTTTTAAAAAAAAAATAACCCCCCAAATAAAAAGGCAATTTCCACGCGTAAAGATATTAAAGTGGCTACCGTATCTTTTTCTCTTTCGGTGAAAAGCCTTGCTGATTTGTCTTTTAAAAAATAAAACAGATTTTTACACACTTTTTTTTCAGACTTGACGCATTTCATAAAATATATTTATCGTTAATGTTTTGATCAAAAAATATCTTTATTGTTATTTAATGAATCAAAAATGTTATTTTTTATATTTTTGAACACATTATTTTTTTAATAATATTTATTTAATTAGCAAATATTTATCCCACTTCAATTCGAGAAAAAAAATTAAAAAATTAATTTTTTTATTTATTATAATTACTATTTTTATCATTATCTAAATAAAAATTAACGTTAGATTTATTATGATCTTATATTTATGACATATATTATTTGTTACGGGTGTACGATGTTCTATTTTAATTCATAAAATGGGATTAAGGAAACAAAATATTTTCTTACATTTTTATTAGTTAATGTGATTTTTAAAAAAAATAAGAAAAGAATTTTTTATTTAAAAAAATAATATATATATATATATATATATATATATATATATAAAAAGGACATTTCTGATCTATTTGGTAACAATAAGAGATTTTTTTTAGCAAAGTATAAATGAAGGGTATTTTTGTTCCTTTCATTTAGTTTAAGGGTATTTTTTTTACCTTTTTTCCTATATTTAATAATAAGTCATTTTATTAATTTTTAATTAAATATATAAAGTAAATATCAAATTTAATATAAATAAATAAATAAAATTGGACAAGTAAAGTATTTAAGTTTGGCTTAATAGACCCCAAAAGTATGGAATTTTAAAATCTCGTGGGGGATGGTTGATATAATGATGATTTATTGTAGTATAAGTCTTCAGGAAAAGGGAACTTTTAATTAAATTATTTACTTTTTCTTTATTAAAAAAAAAATAGGACGGCCATGTGGGACCTGTACACTTGGGGTTAATAAATTGTTCATTACTTAAAAAGACAAATTGTGATTAGACATGTTGGTTCAAAATAGTAGAAAAATTAGGAAGCAGTCACTAATCATCTTTCTCTATCAGGTTTTGCTTCAATTACTCCATCCGTCCAACTTTACTTGATCCTTGTTGACTTGCCACAAGAATTAAGAAGTAGTAAATGATGGGGTAATTTTATCAAATCACCCTTTGAATATAATTGATGCAATGTATTGAAAAATGTAATAGGAAAATAACTATAATTAATGACAAGGGTAAATTAGGAACTAAATGTAAAATTATCTCTTGATTTGATAAACTGGACAAATATTATTGAATATCCTAAAATAGTATAGGATCAAGTAAAGATGAACAGAGAGTGTATTAATTATCTTTAATCCGTTAAACTCTTGAAGTTTTATTGAGCCAAACGAATTAGTACCTTTTTATTTGAAAGAAGCAATAAATTACAAAATTCATTGTAAATGGTTGGCCAAAATTGTGTGGTTTGTATCTTAATAACAAGCAAAATTAACAGATATTTTGATGCATTTATTCCCACGTATTGATGAAAGAAGTCTAAAATACATCACATGAAATGGAGGCACCTTTTTGCCCTTTTCTAATTTTTGGTAATAATTTGTTTTAAAGCCCCTAAACTTACTAACTATTTTTTTTGGGGGGGAGGGGGGGAGTGGGGGAGGGGTAATATTTCAATATGTCGATACATTTGTGTGTTTGCTGAAAAATTGCCACATTAACACTTCTCACCAAAACTTTTGAACTTGTAAAATTATATATTTAACTTTTGTACTCCTAATCATCTAATATAATTTTTTGCACTAATTAATTATCTTTAACTTTAGTTAGAGTCATCAATATGGGCTAGGCATGTTGGGCCAGTCTGATCTAATTCGTGATTTAGCAGGATTGAGCTACGATTTTTTAAGTCCATTTAAAAAATTTGCTTTTTAGTCCTGTCCGAATAAGTCTGCTGATTTGTGGGTTTTTGTAATATCGATGGGCCGGCCCATGAGCCGAATTAAAAATAAAAATAAAATAGAGAATTAAAAATAATAAGAGTCCAAACTCAAAGTTCATTTAAAAATTTTAAATATTAAAATTGGATTTATACGAGGGTTTTCTGAAAATAACTTCTCTATCTCTATGAGGTAGTGGTAAGGTCTGGGTACATTTTACCCTCCCCAAACTCCACTTGTGGGATTTCACTGGGTATGTTGTCGTAAAATTCAAATACAAATTATATTTTTATAATATGTACTCCCTCCGTCCATTTTTATTTGTCCTTTATTGACTTGACACAAGGATTTAAGAAACAATAAATAATAGGGATACTTTTACTAAATCACCCTTTAAGTATATAATAAAAGGAAAATTACACATATATACAAAAAAGAAAAACGTTTACAAAAAAAAGTAACTCGTGTTTTATTTACATAAAAAATAGTTCCAAATTAGCGAAACTATACATGATTATACAATATAGTTATAAAAAATATACACTACTATACAATATATATATATATATATATATTACTTATACATGAGCTATACACTAAATATAGATTATGATACACAAATATACACTGACTATACATGCCTATACAACGAGGGTTGAAAGCCCAAAATTTTAACAACTAGCTAAAGGTTAGTCGGATGGCTACTTTTCTTAATTAAAAAAAGTGAGTTCTTTTTTGTGTAAATAAATTTTCTAAGTGGTTTGTGGGTGTAATTATTCTTATAATAAATACAATGTCTTGAAAAATGTAACAAGAAAATATTTATAACTAATGATAAGGGTAAACTAGGAACTAAGTACGAAATTATCTCTTGATTTTATAAAGTGGATAACTATTGTTGGGCATCTCAAAATAGTATAGTGGACAAGTAAAGATAGATGAAGGGAGCAATAATGACACTAATACTATATAATATTGTTTTGTCGCTATTTATTTTAATATTTTAAAATTGTAATTTAATTTAAAATTTTATAAAAAAACATATACTAGTTAAAATGTGGGTTGACCCAGCAAGCCCGCAACCCACATACCAATGGGTTGAGCTAGCTTTTTCTAGCCTATGAAAAAGGGGGTCAGCCCGGCTTGACCTGTCAAATTCCAAAACATGTATGGGTTAGCTCGGATGGGGTGGGTCAACCCGTATTGACAGCTCTAACTTTAGTGCATCAACAACTCCTTCACACCAATATTGTAATTCAAAAATTGCGTTTACTTTATCCATTCTGAAAAATTCTATAGGGGTGACAGGATTAGTTCGAATTAAATTTTGGTGGGTCATGATGAATAAAGACAAAGAGTAACTTGCACAAATTTCACTATTTTAGAAGCTAATTACATACATTCACGTTAGTTTACGATATTACGTTATTTGCTATATTTTGAGTCTCGAATACATGTATCTTCCTCTTTTAGATACATGTATTTGAGATACACATATCAATTAGTTTGTCTAATTAAATTATATAATTGAAACTCATTAATTAAAGAGTATGTCTGATTAAGAAATATAATCGAAAGTCATTACTTAACGCTTGTTATAACTTTAAAGGATATGACATATTACAACTCCTGAAAGAAAAAATGTACAACTCTTTTTTTTTGTTTGGTGATGAAGCAAAGTTTAGACTTAACTCAAATTCATGAACTATTATCTAGATACATGCGTTATGTGTACATTGTCAGATACATAGACACTTAACAAATACAATGATAAAAAAAATAGATACATATAATTTTAACTCAATAATGTGACAAATATATCAATAATGTGGCAGATATATGCGTAAATCTAGAATGCGTGCATATATTTATTCAAATACATATACACTTAACCAGATACACTAATAAAAATTAAATATATAAAATCTTAACTCAATAATCTGTTAGATACATCAATAATGTGATAGATACATCAATAAATTCAACACGAATTCAAAAAGTTCCTTTCTCATCTCCTTCCTCGTTAAGCTTTATCATAACTATAGCATAAACCCTTCTTCCAGATGCAACCACTTAATTACATACTATATTTTTCTTCTGATCATCAAAATGGTTGCATTTTTGGGTTCTCAAATTAAAGTGATCGAAACAGAGTTTTACCTTAACTTTTAAAAATTACAAGACAAACCTCAAATTGTTGTGTTGTTATTTTAAATTTAACGGAGTGTGGCGAGATAGATAGACGTCCAATCCTGCAGTAGCTAGTTGCTCGCTCTTAGTCTTGGGCTTATCTCAGACTTTAATCAACCCCTTAGTACTTTGATCCAATCAATCAATCGATCGATCAAGAGGCTAATCTCTTTTGTTTGGGCCTGTAGCTAAAAGAAAGTCCTCGCTTTTAAGCATTTAATGGTGAAAATTATGATGGAGAAAATGAAGGAAGAAAGAGAATGATGGCGGAGATGGGGTTGATGAGAGATAAGAGTTGATTAACATAAAAGTTTGAATTGTGGATGGTTTAACTGTACAGATAATTAATATAAACTAATTTTTAGAAATATGTGCATCTAAATATATATCTTTCTCAATCTATGGTATAAAACTTTTCAGTAGTGGTAATATATGTAATTGTTTAAAAGTATAGGTTAGATTAGTATATATGCCAATGATGTATGTCTAACAAGGTATTTTTATCCTCATCGTACAAACGAGTCAAGATCCAATTCAATCTAAATTCACTTGGATCAACAAGGGTCGAGTCAAAGTGAATTAAAGAATAGGCCAAAATTCAATCCAATTCAATTTTTATAAGTTTTAGTTATTTTATTTGCTCTTTTATAATATTTTAGAGCCAACAAAATTATTTTTTCTTTATGATTATATAGAACATATCAATTTTTTAAAACAAAAATTTTAAAATTATTTTGATAAAATTGCTCGAGTAAATTTGGACTATATATCAAATAATTTTTTGACGAATAGAATTGAACTAAAATAAATTGAGTTAATGAATAGGTGAGTCGGTAATTTGTCCAAATTAAAATGATTTGGACATGTTGAACTTACTTTTGTCATCCTCAGATTTGAACCAAAACCATTTATTTTTTTTAAGTATGTACTTTGAGGGAGATCTCAGTCTCACAATTCTTTTAAACTCTCTATTTTGATTACATTTTAGCTTAATCAATGTGGAGACTTGAAATTAATTTATTAATACTGTGGTGTGGAAATATAGGAGACGATCTTAATGGTTTTATATGAGCATGGAATAATTTCTTTTACTCTTATTTTTAGGAATGATAATTGGAGCGTATCGAGGCAGAACACGCCTTAACCAGTTAAAACTTTGATCTGCATTAGTCTGCCCTACTTATTATTTTTCAAAATTCATCCCGACACACCTTATTAAGCCCTCCATTTTTATTTACGTTTTTCTAAAAAAATTATCTAAGTACATATTTTATTTTATCATAATCTCTACTAATTTCTATCATTTAAAAAAATTTCAAAAATTTCCTCTGGATACATCACTCCTCTCTTTGATACATTTCTATCTCCCTCTCGGATACATCCCTCTCCTCTCTAATACAAAAAACTCCTCCTGGGTACATCCTTCCCATATGTATCCGGATATCATATCCTTTCTCTGGTATATTTCTATACCCTTTCTGATTCATTCCTCCCCTATGTATCTAAATATTTGTAGATGTATCCGAAAGTCTGGAAATGTATTTCAAAATTTATAAAAAAAATTTAAAAATTGTAATTTGAAAAAGAGTAGAAAAATAATGTAATTAGCTCTTAACACTATGTGTGTTATGCAAATTGTACCTTTTTTGCCAGTAATATTCTATTGGGCAAATTACACTGAGAGACACTAAACTTAAAAAATTACAAAAAAAAAATAGTCCTCGTTGTATAGATATGTATAGTTGGTGTATATTTGTGTATCATAATGTATATTTTGTGTATAGCCCATGTATAAGTAATATACATTGTATAGAAGTGTATACTTTCTATAACTTTTGACAAATCCTATTGTATAGTCATGTATAGTTTTGGTGATTTTGGGCTATTTTTTATATAAATAAAACATGAGTTACTTTTTTTTGTAATATTTTACTTTTTTGTATATATATATAATTTCTCCTGTTCTATTTATATTAAAGTCGTTAATAAGGACTAGACTTGTTGGGCCAATTCAGCCCATCCCATGACTTAATAGGATTGTGTGAAGATTTTTCCAGCCCATTTAAAAATAAAGTTTTTAAGCTTGGTCTGGATAAATCTGCTAACTTGCAGGGCTTCAACAATGTGTGTTGAGTTAGCCCGTGTGGACCAAATAAAAATAACTAAAAAAATAAAATAATATACTAAAAACAATAAGAGGAAAATAAACTTAAACTCTTAAACCATGTATATAAATATTACAAAATTCAAAATCTCAAATATTAAAAATATTTTCTTGTATGATTCTATCCAAAATGTTTATATAAAATGTTAATGCTTTCAAATGGAAGATGTACTACTAAATCTTTATTTGACCTCAAACTTAACCAGCATTATTAAGATTGTTTTATTTATAAATTTGAGATTTGATTAACAAGTTATAAACACTATGTAATATTATTTTGCAAATATATATATATATTAATATTTTAAAATTAAAATTTATTATAAAAATATATTATTTTAAAAAAAGTGAGTTAGTCTGACGTGGTTTGTAATCTACACAATTATAAATTGACCTGGCTGTTTTTTGACTCGTCAAAACCTGACCTGAGCCATAAAGTTATTATTTTCATTAATTAATGCACAAACTATTTATAATTACTCTAAAAATGAGCTATTACTATAAAATAAATCATGTCAGTGGACACTAATTAAACTTTATGCTAATATATTTCTTCTAGAAGTACAGTATACCCAAAGAAGTGCAACGAGTACAAATCATTTTGAGGAATGCCACTTTTAATGCACATATTTTCAACAACTTCTTTGGAAAAAAACACAACTTGATTGTAAATTGATTAAGAAGATGACAAATGCTTTTGTTGTGACAAATTTTTTTGCTAAATTAAATGAATTCACATATTTTACTCATTTATAATATCAAGTTGATTGAGAGGGTTGTATAAAGAAAAGGAGTTGTAATTAAAAAGCATCATGGATTCAACAGAGCTTAAATCGATCCAAAATTATTGCGTCATTTCGGCTTCTTCTTTTTTTAGTGTTATTTTTTTGTAAAACCTTTATTTTGTTGTGTTTTTTTCCCCCCTGCAAAATCATGGGACTCATACAGAGCTTAAGTCTCTATTTTAGGCTACATTTCAAGGAGTGTCATATAATGTATCTCACTCCAAAATTTGTATAAAATTATTAAAATAGTGAAAATATAGGTCATTATTTGAAGGAAAAATTATACGAATAAGTAAATATATACTAGTTAATTAGCTAACATAGTTATAGTTTGAATTAATTACAGTCGGCGACAAACATCTAGCAGTAATTGTAGTTTTAGTTTTGTATCGCGCGATTTATACGAACATTGTGCGCAATTATACAAAAATTGTATGCGGATAAAATTGTATACCGAAATATACAAACACTATGAATTTTGTTGCAAATTATACAAACGTTGTACATGAATTGTATAGCGAAATATATAAATGTTACACAAAAACTTCAAATTGTATAGGAAATTATTCAAACGCTGCTATAACTATGATTACGAAATGTAATTACCCAAATTATAGCTATGACGCATAATTAGATTTTATATGTTTGTCATTTATGAGATTTGGTCTTATTTGAAAGTATAGATTAGATTAATATATAGACAAAACTACACTGAAAGACACTAAACTTAAAAGATTACAAAAAAAATAGCCCTTGTTGTACAAACATGTATAGTCGGTGTATATTTGTGTATCATAATGTATATGTTGTGTATAGCCCATGTGTAAGTAATATACATTGCATAGAAGTGTATACGTTCTATAACTTTTGACAAATCATATTGTATAGTCACGTATAGTGTCAGTGATTTTGGACTATTTTTTATGTAAATAATGCATGGGCTATTTCTTTGTAAACATTTTACTTTTTTGTTTGTATATGTAATTTCCCCTAATATATATGGTATATATGCATCTCTAATTAGGTGGGTTTTTTATGTTTGGGCCTTTAGGTTGTGATAGACTAGGATCTGACAATTGAATAGCCTCAAGGCTCCCGAAATACCTCCTGATTTGGACTCAAAGTCCATGATAGCCCAAAATTTATTTGGCCCACGTACCAAGCAGCTTTATCCACTGACCATCCACATTTGGGTTATGTTCACAAATACCCCTAAAAGGAGACGATCTTGATAAAATGTCCCTATTAAGGGTGACTTTGCAAAAATACCCTTCATTCCTTTAAGAATATATTTTTGGACAGAATTGTCCCTCATCTATAAGGTTCCATTATTTTACGCAATCTTGCCTTATGGGCAAAAATTTCGTTATTTCACCTTCGTAGACCTATCTTATGGGCAAGAATTTACACAATTTTTTTTTCTTTTTTATTCATTTCCTTTTT
>JBCEWC010009190.1:0-19026 GCA_038996855.1 Solanum aculeatissimum
ATACATACTCATAATCTAGCATGATATCTCAATAATATGCAAGTATCCAAGTAGGTCCAACACTTACTCACAACCAGAGATAAGATAAGTGTATAACATACAACAGTATTAACCAAATATGATGTGATATGAAGTGAATGTCATGAGATGTGTATTATGCAATGCAATGCCAAATATAGTGATGCATGTCTATCCTATGATACGCATCCACTGATAAAATATGATTGTCTGCCTCAGTCAAAATCCATGGGGGCCACACATGGACCATGCATCCGCCAAAACTATTTCCCTTAGCAATAACTTTCATATCCAACCAGAACTATTTCCCTTCAGCTTTTCATTTCTCCTCTTTCTTTTTCTAGTCCGAACCATTTTTCTTCGGCTTTTCATCATCAATGGATCATCAAGCAACACAATATAATGGCAAATGGTCATGCTCAAAGAAATGGAATATGCAAGATGTCCATATATGTATATCATGTATCTCCATAATAGAAATTGATTAATTCCCAAGTGTCTCAATATCACCATAGTCTCAATATATCAATCATACCACAATATAAGCACCATATCTCTATCAATATCTAATGATTCATAAGATCACATAAGTCACAAATACACAATTAATTGATAGTCAATATACCACCATATGAACAATTCTTCTATTCCACATATCATGATCAAGCCTATGATGATTCAATTCTATTCCCAAAGTACTCAATTCCACACACATAGGAGTTTTACAAAGTTCATTCATACTTAACAAAAGATTAGAAGTCTACTTGCCTCAATTAAAGTCCCAATCAAGTTGAAATCACCACTTTCTCCCTCTATTGGCACTCCAAATCATCAAAATCTATTCAAATATGGTAAAATCACTTAATTCAGAGAAAAAGGGTAGAATGATCAAAAATCCTATGCTGAAAAACATTATCAGAATCTAAAAAATTAATATACAAAAATATTCTTCACGTAATAATTAACTTAACAGTGAAAATAATTTCAAAAATGGAGTTAAGATGAGGGAGGAATTAACTATTCAAGTTTAGGAAATTCATATCTGAAAATCCCCAATTTACACCATTAAACTCCTAAAATTAAAAGTTAAAATCATCAATTAATCAATGTAAATCAATGAATAGGTTAGAAAATAGTTACACAATCAATTTTCCTTCAAAGCCTTGAAAATCCTCTCTTAGAACGAGCTGAAAATGTCAAAAATAGTGAAAAAGAGTTTAAATATCATATTTTAAAAAAACACAGTGTCCAGGCATAAAAACCACTCTGCAAATGCGGAGCATTGTCCACAAGTGTGGAGGTAAGAGAGGACCAACACTCCGCGAACACGGAGGCTTGGGAAACCTCACGCGCCACAACTCTATGAAGTAGACTCCATCCCGCGAACGCGGAGGTCTAAATGAATTGACCACCGCAAATGCGGAGCTTTATGCATGATCGTGGAGATTAACTTGGACCTGCACCAGAAACAGCTGCACCAGCCAAAACACAGCAAACCAAAAACAAGAACTGGACCCTGGAGAATTTGTTTGAAACCCCATGAATACATACCATATATGGAACCTACCAGAAATGACAATACGAACTCAATGGAACCATCAGAATTCGATTCCGGGACCCTCATGGTCCCAAACTCGAGAAAGATACTAAAAATATTCATGGAAGCTCTAAATATTGCAACAAAGCCATTTCTAGCATTAGTTTCACCACCCAGAACCACTGAAACTAATGGAATTTTGATACAATCTCCCGAAATCCAAATGTTGATCAAAGTCAAACCTATGATCCAAAATGAATAAGAATTGCAACTTTGGACCTAAAATCTCTATTTTAACTCTGAATTTAGTTCTGCAAGTTCTCGTAGACCAAATTTGGCATTTCAAAACTAATGGAATCGACGAAATCAAATTATGACAATCAAAACTAGAAATGACCTCAAAATTTCCAACTTTAAGCCTTTAAAATTTCTATCTTTTGCAAAACTCCAACTTTTTACAAGATTTTCAAAATTCGACTTTTAGACTAGACCAAATATGACCCAAGGCAACTTTTAGGAAGGACAAGATGGTAATTAAGTCGAAAATGCCTAAAATGACCTTCAAGGTCATTATATCATCCACTACTAAAAACAATGTTCGTCCTCGAACATGAAATAAGAGACATACCTGAAGGCTCAAACAACTGAGGGTACTAGGCTGCATATCTGACTCTATCTTTCACATAGCTACACTCTCGGGCCTATGGTTCCACTGGGCCTTCACTGAAGCGATCTCCTTAGTCCTTAATTTCCTCACCTGCCAATCCAAAATGGTTATTGGTTGTTCCTCATAAGTCAAATCAGGGCTAAACTCAATTTAATCTATAAAAATCACATGAGACGCATCTAGGATGTAACACCGCAACATCAAAACATAGAAAATGGGATAGACTAAAGACAATTTGGGGTGGCAAGATGAGTCTATAAGCCACCTCCCCCACTCTACCAAGAATCTGAAAAGGACCAATAAACCTCGGACTTAGGTTGCCTTTTTTCCAAATCCCATAACACCATTTAAAGGTGAGACTTTCAACCAAACCATATCACCAACCGCGAACTCCAGGGGTCGAACTCGCCTATCAACATAGCTTTTCTGGCAACTCTGGATTGTCACCAATCTACTCTGAATCAATCGTACATACTCAAGATCATCTCTCAACATATCAACACCCATGCTCACCACTGCTACTATGTCAAACCACCTATGGGTGATTTGCATCTTCGTCCATACAAGGCCTCAAAAAGAGTCATCTGAATATTTGAATGGTAACTGTTATTGTAGGCGAACTCCGCTTAAGCCAAATATTGATCCCACCTAGCTCCAAAATCAATAACATTGGCTTGAAGCATATCCTCTAGTACCTGAATGGTCCTCTCAGACTAGCCATCAGTCTGGGGTAAAAAGTTGTACTCAAATCTAAATGGATAACTAACCCATGATGTAAGGCCCTCTAAAAGTGTGAAGTAAATAATAGATGTCATTACGATATGATAGATATCGAGTCCCCGCGAAATCTTACTACCTGACTGATATAAAATCTAGGCCATGGTATACCTCAGTTTGACTGGAATGAAGTGTGCAGACTTAGTCAATCGATCCACCACTACCCAAATAGAGTCAAAAACCCCGACAGTAGGAGGTAAGACAACAATGAAGTTCATGGTAATGCATTCTCATTTCCACTTGGGAATGGGAATCCTATGAAGCTCTCCACCTGACCTCAAATGCTCACACTTGACATGTTAAAATGTCAAGCACTTGGCAACAAACTCAGCTATGTCTCTTTTCATACTGGAACACCAATAATGTTATCCCAAATCATAGTACATCTTCGTTGCCCCTAGGTGAATGGAATATCTAGCACAATGTGCCTCCTCTAGTATCAACCTAGTCAAATCTCCCACCTTAGGCACACAGATACGACTCCCAATCCTCAAAACATGATCAGAATCAAACATTGCTTCCTAGCTTCACCTCTAGTCACTTTATCTCGGATAATACACAACTTTTCAACCTCAAACTGCCTCTCACGAATCTGATTCATTAAAGATAAGCAGGGCCTCAGTGGAAGAAAGCACTCTACCCTGCTCTAAAATTTGAAACCTCACTAACCCATTAGACAACCTCTGAACATCTCTAGCCAACAGTTGCTCCTCAACCCGGATAGCTACTAGGCTCCCCATACTAGAATTCTTCCTACTCAATACATCATCCAGCACATTGGCCTTCTCGGGATGATAGAGGATAGTCAAGTCATAATCCTTTATAAGCTCAATCCACCTTCTTTGTCTCAGATTTGGATCTTGTTGACTAAAGATATACTAAAGACTGTGATGGTTAGTAAAGATCTCACAATGGACTCCATAAAGGTAATGACGCCATAGTTTTAACACAAACACAACTGAAACTAACTCCAAATCATGGGTGGGGTAGTTCTTCTCATGAACCTTCAACTATCTAGAGACATAAGCAATAACCTTCCCTTTCTGCATCAACACACCACCTAGCCCCACTCTTAAAGCATCACAATAGACTATGAAATCTACACCTTTCTCCCGCAATGTCAGAATAGAAGTGGAAGTCGATAATAACTTGAGCTTTTGAAAGCTCTCCTCACACACATCAGACCAATAGAACACCACATTCTTCTGAGTAAGTCTAGTTAGTGGAGTTACAATAGTGGAGAAACCCTGAATAAAACGTCAATAATAACCAACCAAGCCCACAAAACTATGAATCTTTATAACTGAGGTAGGTCTATTCCAGCCTTAAACGACCTCAATCTTCGCCAAATCAACTCGAATACCCTCCTTGGATACCACGTGCTCCAAGAATGCTATCGAACTCAACCAAAACTCGCACTTGGAGAATTTTGCATACAACTTCTCCTCTCTAAGACTTTGGAGCACAATTTTCAAATCTCTCACATAATTCTCCTCGGTCTTCAAATAGACCAAAATATCATCAATGAACACAATCACGAATGAATACAGATAGGCCGAAACACCCCGTTCATTAACTCTAGAAATGTTGCAGGGGTATTAGTCAAATCAAAGGACATAACAAGAAACTCATAATGGCCCTACCTTATCCAAAAAGTTATCTTAGGAATATCTGATGGTCGAATACGAAGTTGATGATACCTAGACCTCAAGTCAATCTTAGAAAACAATGCAGCTCCCTGAAGAAGGTCAAATAAATCATGAATGCGAGGAAGCGGGGATTTTTTCTTAACAGTCACGTTGTTCAACTATCTATAATCATACACATCCTCATCGACCCATCCTTCTTCTTAACAAACAGAACTGGGGCACCACAAGGTAAAATATTGGGGCGAATAAAGCCCTTACTCAACATATCCTGAAGTTGCTCTTTTACCTCTTTCATCTTAGCTGGAGCCATCTGATAGGGAGTGATAGAAATGGGTTTGGTGCCCGAATCAAGGTCAATAGCAAAATCAATGTCCTGATCAGGAGGGACTCTTGGAAAATAAGGAGGAAACATATTTGGGAACTCATAAACCACCAGAATAGACTCCATAAAAGGTGACTCAATAGTAGTATCACAAATAAAAGCTAAGTAAGCCAAACGCCCGCGATCAATCAACTTTTGGGTCCTTATATAAGATATCACTTTACTAGGATAGGAACCCCTCGAACCAGCCTACTCAATCCTCGGTCTAGCTGGCATGGCTAAGGTAAAAGTCTTAGCATAACAATCAAGAATAACCCTCTCACAAATTGATGGACCTTTTCTCCCTCGATCGGAAGTATAGTTGTAGCAGGACAGGCCAACTGGAAAAAGCATACCTCATAATCTAAAACTGTCATGGTGCCCTGCCTCAAACTCTCAAATTTTAATTGACTCTCCTCTCGGACACTCCAAGGAAAAAACCGATCATAAAAAAACATCAGAGAACATCTCCTAAGTCATCTGTGGAGACCCAACTGGAAGGGATCCTATAAATGTCCTCCATCACTCCCTAGCTGGCCCACAGAGTTGGAAAGTGACATACCTCATACCATGTATATCTGCTAGACCCACAGTCTTCTAGTAACTCTCTGTATGTAGTAAGAAACTCATGTGCATCCTCGGTCTTCCCACCCTGAAACTGAAGTGGGGCTATCTTTTGAAACCTCTCATACTTCCACTGCTCATCATCAGTCAAGGCAGCTACTGGTGAAACCTCAATAATCGAAGCTACTAGTAGTTGTTCAACCTGAACCTGGGCCTTAAGGGCCTGCTGTTGATCCTTAGGCTGAACCCTAACTCGAGTCTGAGAAGTACCGGGAGTGTCAGTTGGGCTACCAGTCTGCGCCAAAGTCTCCAACATACCCGAAACTCTCAGTAGTGTTTCCTGAAGTAGTGGTGTTGCAATAAACTCATGTGAACCTTCTCTTATCTAAGCTTCAAAGCTAGCTCGGGGGAGATACCCCATTCATAATCCCTTGCTAGTTTGGCTCCTCGGCCCCAGCCTCTAGCTCATCCTCTAGCATAGCCCCTACTCCTAGCTGCAGTCTCAATAGCAACATCAGGGGCAGCCTCCCCTCGTCCAGAAGCAGTGGTAACTCTGGTCCTCGCCATCTATCAAAAAGACACACGAATACTTAGCACTTAAACAAGACCCACACATGAATTGATTAGAATAAAGTAAAAGATAATTTCCTAATAGTCTCTGTAGCCTCTCAAGGATAAGTAATGGATGTCTCAGTACTGATCCTTAAGACTCTACTCGACTGGGCATGTACAAATGTGAGACCTATGAATCTGAAACTCTGATACCAAATTTTCATAACCTAAATTTCGGGTGTGATGGCTATCACCTAACCGACCAAGGTGAGTCATCCTAAATCCAACAACTAAACAAATATAGATAAAGCAGAAGATAAACAGTCTAATAAGATATATAAATGTGAAAGAAAAGTCCTACAACCATCCCAACAACTGGTGTCACATGAACAAGCCTTTAAATACAGAATGCTCAAATGAAATATAAGTCATAATGTCTAGCCCTCAAGTTGAACGAAAACATAGAGTGGGATCCTCAAAGGTCTGCTAAAGACATAAGCAGCTACCTCTCAAGTGATCCATAAGCTCGATCCAATGAATAAAAATCTAGCAGGATGGACCAGGCTCACAACCTATAAAAATATAGAAAGGGGTGAACACCAATCAACTGGGTACTCAGCTAAATAGAATTAATCTAAAGTAAAGCAATGAAGAACACGAGTAACTCCTTAAATTCCAACCACAATCCGTCGAACTACAACCCTGCACACAGAAAAGTCCTAGCATAATATAATATACAGATCACAGAAATATATATATACTTATCATCTAGCATGATATCTCAATATTACACAAGTATACAAGTAGGTCAAATACTTACTCACAACCAGGGATAAGATAAGTATATAACACACAACAGTATCAACCAAATATGATGTGCGATAAAGTGAATGTCATGAGATGTGTATTATGCAATGCAATGCCAAATATAGTGATGCATGTATGTACTACGATACACATTCGCTAATCAGATATGGTTTTCGGTCTCAATAAAAACCCATGGGGGCCACACATGTACCATGTATCCACCAGAACCATTTCCTATCGATAATAACTTTTGTATCCAGCCAAAACCATTTCCCTTCGGCTTTTCATTTTTCTTCTTTCTTTTTCTAGTCGGAACCATTTTCCTTTAGCTTTTCATCTTCAATGGATCATCAAGCAACACATTATAATGGCAAATAGTCATGCTCAAGGAAATAGAATATGCAAGATGTCCATATATCATGTATCTCCATAATAGAAATCGATTAATTCTCAAATGTCTCAATATCACCACAATCTCAATATATCAATCATACCACAATGTAACTCGCTATCAATATCTAATGATTCATAAAATCACATAAGTCTCAAATACACAATTAATTGATAGTAAATATACACCACCATATGAATAATTTTTCTATTCCACATATCATGATCAGCCTATGATGATTCAATTCTATCCTCAAAGTACGCAATTCCACACACAAAGGACCATACAAGGTTCATTCATACTTAACGAAAGGTTAGAAGTCCACTTGCCTCAATTAAAGTCCAAAATTAAGTTAAAATCACCGCTTTCCCCCTCTTTCAACACTCCAAATCACCACAATATATTCAAATATGGCATCACAATCATATAATGAATCTAATGACACTAAAATCACTCAATTCAGAGAAAAGGGGGTAAAATGATCAAATATCTCATGCCAAAAAACATTATCAGAATCTGAAAATTAATATATGAAAATGTTCTCCACGTAATAAAGAACTCAATGGTGAAAATAATTTTAAAAATGGAGTTAAGATGAGAGAGGAATCAGCGATTCAAATTTAGGACATCCATATCCAAAAAACCACAATTTCCACCATTAAAATCGAAAAATTAGAAGTTAAATCCATCAATTAATCAATGCAAATCAATTAAATAGGTTAGAAAATAGTTACCCAATCAATTTGTCTTCAAAACCTTGAAAATCCTCTCTTAGAATGAGCTTGAAAATGTTAAAAATGGTAAAAAAAAGTTTAAATCCCATATTTTAAAAAGATACTTTTCAGGCATGAACAATACTCCACAAACATGAAGCATTGTTCGCGAACGCGGAGGTCAGAAGGGATCAGCACTCCGCGAACGCGGAGGCTTGGGAAACCTCACACGTCACAACTCTGTGAATGCGGAAGTCTAAATGAATTGACCTTCGCGAACACAGATCTTTGGGGGCGATCGCAGAGAGTAACCTGGACCTGCACCAGAAATAGCTGCACCAGCCAAAACACAGCAAATCAAAAACAAGAACTGGACCCTCGGAAATTCGTTCGAAACCCCGTCAACAAGAATCATATATGGAACCCTACCAAAAATGATGATTTGGACTCAATGGAACCGTCAAAATTCAAATCTGGGATTTCCGTGGTCCCGAACCCGAGAAAGATCATTTAAATTAGTTTCAGACTCAAAAACTCAAAATATTTACGGAAGCTCTAAAAATTACAACGAAGCCATTTCTAGCATTAGTTTCACCACCCAGAACCACTGAAACTAACAAAATTTTAATACAAGCTCCCAAACTCCGAATGTTGACCAAAGTCAAACCTATGATCCAAAATGAACTAGAATTTCAACCTTCGACCTAAAATCTCCGTTTTAACTCTGAATTCAGTTCTGCAAGTTCTCTTAGACCATATTATACATTTCAGAACTAATGGAATCGAAGAAATTGAATTTCAACGCTTGAAACTCAAAATGACCTCAAAACTTAAAATTTTCAACTTTAAGCCTTTGAAAACTCTTTCTTCTGCAAAACTCCAACTTTTTTCAAGATTTTCAAAATCTGACTTCTAGACTAGACCAAATATAACCCAAGACAACTTTTGAAAAGGAAAAAATAATAATTAAGTCAAAAATATCAAAAATGACCTTCAAGGTCATTACAAGCCCAGTCTGCATCGCAGTATCTAGTGTTAAGTTTTCTGAGTCACTTTATAGTAATAATCCTTGTCCAAGATTTGTTTTGATGTATCTGACTATTCTTAAGGTTGCATCCATATGAGATCTGTTAGGTTTCTGAAGCAATTGACTCAAGGTGCGTACACTATGAGAAATATCTAACCTAGTCTTATTCAAATATAATAGCTTTCCAATGAGCTTCTCATACGAACCTTGATCTACAAGAAGGTCTTCTACATCTGATCTTAGTTGATCATCATACTATTTTGAAGTTAGTTTGATATTAATATCTATAGGTGTACATGTTGATAATCCAACCTCAGAGATAAGCTCAAGTGCATACTACCTCTGATGCATTGTAATTTTAGCTTTGAACCTTGCAAACTCAATTCCTAAAAGAATTCATTTCTTCTAGATCTTTCATATTGAATACTTTCTACAGAGATTTCTTTGTTTCTTTTATAAGAATTAGATTACTTCCTATAATCACCATATCATCAACATATAACAAAATGATAATAGTTCCTTTATCTGTCTTCTTTGTAAACAACGAGTAGTCATATTGACTTTGGTTGAACAGTAATTTTAATAGTGTCTCTATCAACTTGTGATTCCATTGTCTTGATGCCTGCTTTAGACCATACAAGAATTCTCTAAGTCTACATACTTTCTTCTCCCCTTGACTAGAAAATCCTTGAGGAAGGGACATGTATATTTCATCATACAAATCTCCTTGAAAAAATACATTATACACATCTATTTGATGAATGTGCCAATGTTTAGAAGATTTCAAGGCTAAAACAGTTATTACAGTAACTATTTTAGCATAGGAGAGAAAATCTCTTTATAATCTACCGCTTCTTTTTGAATGTATCCTTTAGTTACAAGCGTAGCTTTGAACCTCTCAACCTCACATGTAGACTTATACTTGATTACGTAAACCCATTTGCAACCTATAACAGATTTTCCTGTTGGCAGATCAGACAATTACCAAGTGTTATTATTTTCTAATGCTTGTGTCTCATCCTTCATTGCTTGTACCCCAGGGGCGGACCCACATGGAATCCGCCGGGTGCTCGAGCACCCATTAATTTAGTACCGGATATTATATATCTATGTAGAAATTAAGAGAACTTGATATAAATTTAATATAGAGCACCCATTGAATAAATGATTTGGTTGGTCCAATGGTTTCAGGTGGGTGCTAAAGGCTATATAGTGTTGTTGGTCTTGAGATCAAATCTCAATCTCAATACTTTTCTTTTTAATTTTTAAAACTCACTCTTCTTTATTTATCCATTGTAATATATAAGTACTATTACCTTTTTACTACTTTTCCTATTTTTTCTTTATTTATAGTTGCTCTTTTACTATTTTTCTAAATAAAGAAGGTATACAAATAAATATTTTTCCTTCCTTTATTCAAGATAATAAATACTATTCTCTTCATTCGTAATAATTGTCATGTTTTACTTTGCAAAAATTAATTTATAATTTTCAAAGAAAAATTAGATCAGAATAATTCAATATTTCAAAATTAAAATTTGACATTCAAAAACTATACTAAAAGTAATATAATTTATGGTTTTTTTCTACATCAATATGATTAAAAAAAATTATATCTTAAAATGTTATTCAAGATTAATATCGTCTGAATCTAGAAAAAGGAAATTATGACAAGTGAAAAGGAACATAGTGAGTAGTCGTTCATATTCATTATTTTTACTACTGATTTCAAATCTGATCGTCTTTTTATGACAAGTATTAAGTTTGTGCACTTATATTTTATAATTTATAGCTAAGTGAGGGCGGAGCTACATACGCCCAAGGAGTTCAATTGAACTCTCTTCGGCTAAAATGATATTTTGTATATATATAATAGATGTTGAACACTCTTTGACTTCTTGTGTATTTACCTTTTATGTTTTGAACTACTCAGTAAAAATTTTGATTCCGCTGTTGTTTAACTAAGAGACCACCCACAACTTTAAGATCCTGGATCCGCCACTGTTGTACCCACCTAGGACCTTTGTTAGCCTCATCAAATGTCTTTGGTTCACTTAAAATAGATGTAGCTGCAATAGACCTTTGATGGGAATCAAATAGATGACAATAGGATATGTAATAAAAAATAGGATACATAACATCTTTGTTAATGTTGAGAGAAACAAAATCCTTTAACCACACTAGAGAACTAGTAGTTCTTTATGATCTTTTAGTAGAGAATGTAGGAACAGGAACAATTCTTGTCTCAGTTGGTAAATCATGAACAGATTCATTATCTTCTATAGGCTTAGGTAATACCTCGTTTGATGACTGAGATTGTTCTGTAGGATCAACTAGATCTCTCAAATTTGTAGAACATTGAAAAGGTATACTTACTAAATCAAGCAATCCTTGTGAGTTTTCAAACATATCTATAAATGGAGCTTCAGACTTCTTATATTGAGCTTTTGAGAAAGAAAATTAGATTCTTTAAAGATGACATTCCTACTCACAAATAAGGAATTAGCTAGAGGACTATCATACAATATATAACCTTTTTGATCAACAATATTATTTATCGAAAAAATGATACTGCTAAATTCGTATGAGATTAAGAATACACTTTTTAGTTTAACTCGTTAGATTCGATTATTAGTTGTTGAATATTGTGAGATTAATTAGTAAAAATTACAATCAAGACAAGTAAAATAGTGAATTGCACAAAGCTTTGGACTTTGATGATGTTATGAGCACCGAACTCGGATATATAGGTCTAAGCTCCAATAACAATTGTACCTGAGTTAAAAATGCTAAAGTATAAAAACTAAGTAATGAAAACTTAGAACTCAAAATATAAAAGTATTATTGTTCTATTACTTGAAATGAATGAAATAAACTATTTATAAATTATACAAATGGAGCATAAAATTTTTAAATGGTCATTAAATAAAGTAATCAATTATTTATCAAAAGTCTTAATATTTATTTTGTATCACCAAATTCAAATCATTAAAGTTACATTAATTTATTTACAATATCATCATAGTAAAAAATTAGAGAGATAATAGAATAAAAACGTTCATTTATGTTTAGCTTCTTAACACTTTCGTCCTTTGTGATTATACTTGTGTATCTTATAATGATTTTTTTTAATAGTTATTTCATAGTTCTAAATCTACAAAGAAAGAAAGAAAAAAAAGAGCAAATCAAAGAAAATAAAACTATTAATAGTGGTCACACTCAACAAAAGAAAGTAAATCAACACAACAATAAAAGTATATAATATATAATCATATTATATATTTTGATTTATTTGAATCCTTTCTAATTAAGTATATGATTTATGCATGAATCAGTCATGGGCTCATATCTAATTCTATCATGATATATTCTCGAAGTGTATGAATAAGTTTTTCTAAATCTTCATTTCCTTGACAATTATTAACATAGCTTTGAGCTTGACTAGTTAATGTCGAAACCTCATGAATATCTTGATCTTTTTGGTATTTCATGAGTGCAGTTTCAAGCCTGTTGTGTATATATGATAATGGTTGAATACAGCTTTTATCTGTCCCAGTTTTGGCATAATTTAATTTTGTCAAAGCTAGTATTGTTGCTGACTCTAGTAATTTTTCTGTAGTAAGTTGAGCCATAGAATATTGAGAAATATTTAGAAATAAAAGAATTGTTAGAGAAAGAACAATGAAAGTTGTGCTAGATAGAGAAGCCATTAACTATATTTGCCTATGTGAAATATGTTTTATTGTGTGAATTATATATAGTTGGTTGTGTTCAAAAATAAAGTGAAACGTTTATAATTTCTATTAATTTATGATTCAAGCCATAAATTATCTGTCTATTAATGCGTTATTAGTTATTTGCATTTTAATGCATGTACTAGACTAACTTTTTTTTTTTGGAAAGGAGGTTACCAGTTAAGAGGGAGTTGACATAAGAAATGGCAAGTGGTAAATATATCCTTAATTTTGTGTTTTAAAATCGAAAAAAAAAACTCATGAAAAATAATATGTATATACTTGTGTAGCTATATCTTCGACATCTAACAAATAATTTATATTTATTATTTTCATTAATCTATTGAATTTTAAAAAATTGAAATTGATATTTTATTTCCAAAAATATCATGTGGTTTAAACGATTACTTAATCTAATTCTTTTTTCCCTTCGGAGTTCGGACCCAACTCAACTTGGAAAAAAATTCAATAATCCTCTTTTATTCAGTCTTGAGCAGAAGAGGATTGAGTTTTTCTTAGGAGTGGCAAAATTAAACTCAATCCGCTAAATTTGTTCAATCCGTTGAAGTTTGGACGGGTTATTTATTAGCTCAACCCAATTCATTTCAATCAACTTAAAATTGGATTGATATGCAATTCGAATTGACTTGAGAGAGATTTTGCCAAAATATTTTCAAATTCTTTTTTAAAAAAATTTGATATGTTTTATATAGTCATAATAAAGAAAAATATAATTTAATTAAGTACTAAAATATTGAAAAAAAACAAATAAAATAAGTAAAACTTAGTAAATGTTGAGTCGGATTGAGTCTTGACCCCCTCTATAATCCATTACTCAACCCGTTTTGATCCAACCCATTTTGATCCAAAAAAATTTGAATTGGATTGGGTCTTGACCTGTTTGTTGTCTTGACCCATTATAATATGCTTAAATTTTATTCAACCTGCCCAATTATCACCCCTAGTTTTTTTGTATATAGAATATGTTTGAAGGGGTAAAGTTGAGTTTTTCTGCATTTAGAACATGTTTGAAGGGGTAAAGAAATGAATAAAGTGATGAGTTCTTTGTTTGTGACATGGTGAAAAGAGAAATACAGCCAAATAGGATGAATCAACTATATTGTGTGTAACGTGTCTTCATGCCCCGTAACTAGGGGCGTTCACGAATAGGTTTTAATCGGTTATTGGTCAAAATCAAAATCAAAGTCAAATCAATTTAATTGATTTATAAATTTTTAAAACCAAACCAAATCAGTTATAATATACATTTACCGATTTGGTTCATATTGATTTCGATTTGATTAATTGGTTTGGTTATTCGATTATTAACCATACACAAAAATAAAAGTAATGATACATTCAAAATGGAGAAAAGGTGACGACAATCCATTCAAAATCAAAAATAGTTAGAACAAATGATATTATAGAACTTTCAATCCCTAAATTTACTACGAATAAAGTTTTAAAATTCATCATTTTGGCCTAGAAAGTATAATAACCTAGTTGGTCATTTTTGGCTTTATCTGTGAAAAATATTATTTTACCCTTTCGTAAGCTATTTTGGACCTACTTTGAACTATTTGAATGGTTGGAATTGAAATTCTGAGTTTTAAAAGTTGAAAATATGAGATTTGGTCTTTTTGAAAGCTAAAGTTATTAAAAAAAAGTGAGTTTTATTGTCATTATGAGTTTTGGAGGTCAGATTGGGGATCTGTTGATTCCATTAGCTCCAAAATGTCAAAATTGGGCTACAGAAAGTTGCAGAACTGAATTTGGAGTTAAAATGAGGTGTTTAGGGCTAAAGTTGTGATTTTAGCCATTTCCACTTTGGTCAACATTCAGAGTTCGAAAGCTTGGATCGGAATTCCAATAGTTTCAATAGTTCTGTACGGTGAAACTAACACTAAAAATGGTCTCGTCATAATTTTTAGAGTTTCCAAGGGTAGTTTTGGTATTTTGAGTTTTAAACTAATTTAATTGACTTGCATTGGTAAATGTGTTGTGAAGGCCTCAGAATTGATTTCTGATGATTCTGTTGGGTCTAGATCACTATTTCTGGTATGGATACATAAAAAGTTTGTAAAATTTTGAGTTTGAGATTTGATAATTGATGGTGTGGGGGTATCTGGTGCAGTCCTATTTTATTCTCCGCTTTCGCGGAGGTATAGGAAATTTTCTTCTTTGCGATCGCGGATACTTCTCCACCTTCGTGGAGTACATTTTGGCTGGGTCTGTTTTAAAGATGTAAAATCACCATTTTTACTCTATTTTCAATATTTCAAGCTTTGAAAGGCGATTTTTTAAGAGGATTTTTGGAGAAAACTTTTGAGTAAGTATTTCTAACATCGTTTTGGTTAATTTTCATGAATTTTATCTTGAATTTTCATGATTTTGAATGTCTAAAATTGGGGATTTTTGGTCTATGATTTTGAAACTTTAAATGGTGATTTTTCCTTTGATTTGAACTCATTTTTAGTGGGATTTTCATCCACGGACTCCCTTTTTGCATAGAACTTGATTTTAAAGTCAATTTTTGGATTCGAAAACTTCAAATTTTAGCCCTAATTTTGACAATTTTTCCCCTAAGCCTAAAATATGCCAATATTGAGTATCAAAATGCACCTTTTGATGAGTAGTATCCATTTTTTATAGTGGTTGATCGATCTGTGGATCCTTCGAAGGCTTAAGTTGATTGAAGTCTTGTTCGAGTGTGGTTTTGGCATCGAGGTAGGTTCAGCTAACCTTTTTGGGGCTGGATTTAAGTTATTGAGTATGTCATGTGGTAATTGAAGAGGTAGATTGAATCATGAGTAAATGGCTTGTTATGTTAGTTTTGTGATGGGCATATGGACCCGGTTATGTCAAAATTTGAGTAAATTACAATCTTATCGATAAATTGAGCCCAATACTTGAGATATGAGCTACTTTGGTCATTAACAGGATGATGTTAGACTTGTTATACCCTTGAAGGGGAATTGTGAAAACTTAGTGTCATTCATGACTTATTATGGGATTGAAAACATATTTTGTGACTTGCAGAGTATAGATTTGTTGGAAATTGAACATTGATGAGAAAGAGATGTTAATATGGCTTATTGATGTACTTGTGGCTTTAGTTGATGGTTTTGATCTAGCCTTGTGATGTTATGAATGTTGTCCCTATTTATTATTTCTTATGAGTCATCGCATATCTTACTCTATTGTTGTATTGGTATGCACATATCTTACTTCATTATTGCATTAGTATACACATATCTTACTCTATTGTTGTATTGGTATGCACATATCTTACTTCATTATTGCATTAGTATACACATATCTTACTCTATTGTTGTATTGGTATGCACATATCTTACTCTATTGTTGTAGTGGTATGCACATATCTTACTCTATTATTGCAGTGGTATGTACATATCTTGCTCTATTGTTGCATTGGTATGCACATATCTTACTCTATTGTGGCATTGGTATGCACCCACCATACTTATATATGTTGGCTTTGGCATGCACACATCACATATTGTACTTGTACTATCTGAGTGCATGACCTGCGACACTCCTGGGTTCTATCTTGTAGCTTCGGCTCGATAGATGTGTACATCGGTCCTGCGACGATCGTGATTCCACCTCATTCATGGCATGCGACGCCATTGTATTCATACACTTCCTATGTATTGCATCATTGTCTATTACTATGATTATCATTATTTTCAGTCATGTTATTATGTACTGACCTTTTGATGCAGGTGATAGGATTCTTTGTTATTACATACTTGTTTGATTTCTCTTACCCAGTCGGTTGAACCTATTGGGTACATTTTGGTATACTCACCCCTACTTTGTTTCCTTCCTGCAGATCGAGTACAGATACCCGCATAGGGTAGTTGATCACTCTAGTTAAGCTATTCTGCTTCCAGCGAAATCTTACCGGTGAGGCTCAGACTTCGAGTCGTCGTGGATCTTTGGGTCTCTCTTTATTATTTTCCTTCAGACTTTGTATCAGATATTATGAGATAGTATTATAACTGCTTTTTAGACTATTGTATTTACTCTTCAATACTAATTTAGATTCTTTTGTACTCATGACTCCAAATTTTGAGAAAATTTTTATATATCTTTTGAGTTTGTTTCCGCTTTATTTATCTTTTTTTAGTTGCGATCCAATTTGGGTCGTGATAGAAAGGAAGAGATAGTGATATTTTTAGTTCCATCAAGAATTTTCATAGACATTCATATAGATGAAATCAATAAGATAAATATTCTCATCTTGAGCATTTATGCTTTCCAAAACCAAACACTATCAGTTTTTAAGAAACTAAAACCAAACCAAACTCAAATAAAATTGGTCTGACCCAATTTTTTAATTTAGATCAATTTTTATCCAAACCATAAATATCCCTACCTGTAACTAAGGGTGTTCACTTGTCACGACCCAAGTCTAGGGTCTAATCGTAATACGACAAATGAGATCCCCATAGGAACCCCAAACTAGTCTCCTTATAGTATTATAAACATACAAGATAATCAAGAAGAGAATAACATAAGTGGATCAAAGCATGAGTCTCATAGGCAGTAGATGACTCATAAGGTAATACAAGTCTGAAACCGAATACAACATGTCCAACAATGCCTCTAAGTCATGAACATAGGAGGGGGTTCAGACAGGTCCTGGCTCACCCTCAAGATAAAGTAAAGGTTGTCTCAAATATATAACATGACATAAAGCTAGAATATAGTAGGATTTATCCCCCAAAGCAGGAGGACTCATGCTGTCACGACCCGGAAGTGGAACCTAGATGTGACATGGCAAAGGAGAACCCGAAGGTCTCTGATCAAGCCATCATAGCATCATCACTCACATCATCGTTCGGAAGTGCGAAAAGATAAACACATAACACATAATTATAGGGGAAACGGGGTTTTGGCCTCAAGTTATGGGGATGTTGCCGGGAATGGAATGAGCATGAACCACTTAGCACATAACAAGTATTTATAAGGAGCGGGTAAGTAGGACTCAAGCTATGGGGGCATACCGGGTTAGGGAACATTCCACATAAGCACATTCCCAATATTTACAAGCCCATAGACATAATCATAAACATAATCGAAACATTATTCCCATAGCCAAATCTCAATATTCATAACATTCCAAATAAGCATAATACAACGTGCAAGAGTCTAACAATCCAACATAGCCTCTACATAGATAGAGCGGGGCCTCGATATAATCCGGACTCACCCTCAAGTCATAAAGAAAGAAAGTAAAGCAATACAAGTAAGACGAAAGTAGATATTGCCCTTGAACAAAGGGCTCACTACAAGCAATGAGCTTCAAGGAGATCACTCATCGTTCAGCGATAGATAGAGGTATTCACCAGTTCCTACATGGTTAGAACATGTAGACAAATAGTATGGGCTAGCACAATAAAGCACTAAGTATGCGGGCATGCAAATGTGTGTGCATATGAACCTATAACAACCTACATGACAAGGGCGCATACATAGAAGAAAGGATAATATATAGATATGCCATGATGACCATGATGTATGAAATGCCACAATGTTTATAGTATAGAGGGGATGGAACAATAACCAACATCCAAACTCATGTGAGCTACAACATGAACTTGCCCATGAGGTCTCCCATCGAATCGGAGAAGATTACTTGCCAAAGGTAATCTACACCACACCTTACGGGCCTCCCATTTGGATGTGATGGCCACCTTCCTTATGACCCGGTTATTTCGGAAGGATTTACATAACATAGCATATCTTATCATATCATATCAAAGCATACCTTTCGGACCTCATATTTTGGTAGCAACCTATGTTGACACATAGTTTCGGGAAAGCAGTGGGACCCTTGGGGATAGCCCACTTACTACTCTAATCCTTCTCGGTACTAAGTCATCATCTCACAAGAATACGTATACATATACATGCTTTTTAACATGGAAACTTGACACTTGAACATCAAATCATGCATACTTGAGCTTAAAAGTCAAATTCACTTTCATTACTTTTATGCATACTTAACAAGAGTCAAACACATTTCATAATCATGTTTCATTGGGCTAAAAAGCCAAATACAATTTAATGTCAAACTTCATGCATATGAGTAGCTTCATACTTGTCATAACTTGTCATATCAAATTGGTGTAAACACCCATGTTGCTCAAAGAGCCATATCATAGACATTATGTGATCACATTCTTGTCATAACCCATAC
>JBCEWC010009191.1:0-19024 GCA_038996855.1 Solanum aculeatissimum
ATTTCTATGTCTTTTCAAATTCATAACTCCAAATAATATGTTATAATATTATTAAATCTTTAAATTTAATAGATAATAAATGTAATATTCATTATTTAAAACAAAGCAAATTGAAGTTTAATACATTCACATTCTTTTTCAAAAAATATTAGTATGTCTACATTTGTTATTTTATTAGTTTTTGTAGTATGAAATTTATACCCTTTCATTTATTATTATTGTTGTTGTTTTCTTTATAATTTTCTATCATATCTCATATTTAATTGTCTATTCAATTGTTACTCTTTATATTTATAACTCTTACACTTTTTATATTCATAACCTTCCAATATTTAATTTAAAATTTTAAGATATCTTTTGGTATTCTTCCATTCTTATCTATATATAAATCTATTTTTTTTGTTTCATGTAATCCCTACCCAAGGTTATCCTTTTCATTTTATAGTTAAAGTTGTGAAGTGTTTATATCATTATTATTTTACTATTTGATTCATGCTTTAGTTGGAAAAATCTGTACTGATTCTATATTTCTTTTTTTTTTCATCAATATTAATATGATAACAATCCTAAGAATGTGTATGTTGTATCTTTTTCTCTTCTATTTTTTTTTTTTTGAATTTTCTCCCTATTACACTTCTTTAATTTGTATTTTTATTTAGGCTCAAACTAGTCTTTTGTGACTATTGAAATATGAAATACACGTGCAAAGCATCACGTGTCCAGAAACTAGTAATAATAGAACCACAAGCCTGAATTTAAAATTATAAACAATAATAACGGATTGGTAGTGGACAACAAAAGAAAAATACATGCAAATGCATCTCAACAACAACAATAATAATAATAACAACCACAACCATACCCACAACAACAATTATACATTAACAAGTATGCCTAATCCTAATAGGTTGGGGCTATCCTAATCCTTTATATTCCATCCAATCCAATGATCACATCCATTTTTAATAATAATAATACTGACAACAAAAGGAACTACTTATGACAGAATTCCTTGGGAAAATCCTACATCATATCGTGCAAGCAAACACCACCATCTTGGCCACTCGGTTCAACATGTGGGTAGTAAAATCTCATAGTGGCTGTGTTGTCACTTGAATGACATAAGGAACTAGCGACAAATTTATGCATAACTATTGTCTTCTACAAATAGCATACAATCATCTTTGCGATCGTGTTGCAAATTCATCCATCCAAAAAAAATGGATTTTCTCTTTACATTGAGAAAATCCCACATCAAAACAAAATTCCTCAGGGGTTGGCCTGGTGGTAATAGACTTGAGCCTTGGGGTTTGCTCCCTTTCAAGGTCTCAAGTTCGAAACTCACTGGGTGCAAACAATTTCTGAGGGCCATCGGACACGGTAAAACCTGAATTAACCGAGGTCTCAAGTTCGAAACCCACTGGGTGCAAACAATTTCTGAGGACCATCGGACACGGTAAAACCTGAATTAACCGTGGTGCACTTGCGGGAAACTCCTTGCCGAGGGCTGTGCACCCCATGGATTAGTCGGGGCTCTAAGAGACTCGGACACCCGGTGCAAATCAAAAAAGAAAAAAGAAATGTACTTTTTAACTGATGGATAATGAGTCAAACTCGTGGTTATAATAGCATATGGATACGTTTCTTGCAGTCAAGTTGCATCTAGGGCTAGGAAAAACTTTAGTAAAGGTACATATCAGAGGGATACTTATCCAGGTGAAATAGCAGTTCAATCTTATGCTCAATGGAAGGGCTGCCTGGATGCCCTTGAGCTGGTAGATGCTCCTTTTTCCTATAAGGTAACAATTTTTTAAAGAAACAGAAAAACCGTGCCCATATACAAGAATTATACCAAAAAATAAAAAACCTTACAAAAGACATGGTTTTCTACGAAAGACACCTAATCATCTATACAAATAGAAACCTCATGGGTGCATCAAAAAGAAATAACCAAAAAAGGGTTATTCCTTAGTTGTACACAAGCTCTCCTACATATTCCCCTCTCTCCAAACGGTCCACACAAAAGCTAGGGTCGCGACAACCATAGATGCTTCTTTATCTCATCCTCTCTGTTTATATTCTTTTTTTTTTCCAATTATTGTCAGCTTTCTAGAACTCGCATGAGTAATGCGCGCAGTACAAAATTCATGATGCAGAACTCAGTTCGTTCATCCTATATAGGTGTGACCCATCCGAAAGAAGTATCTTCCAACTAAATGTGAGAATGCATCTACTCTCTATATGCACAGGGTATGTAGTTGTTTATCTACTCCTATCTATGATCTTTTATTCTTTAGGAATTAATAGGTGGGCAACTTATCTATCAAATTCTCATAATCCTTTAGCTTGTTTTTTCAAGGAAAACAACTGTTCAACAAAGTCACTTTATTTGGGGAAAGCATAGAAGTCAGTCTTATGTTTAGACTGTAAACACCCATACACGGAGCTCTTCATCATATACCAGATACTGAAATAAGTAGCTTTCTAAGGGAGTATCTTTTTTCCCTGAAAAAGCAAAGATGCCAACTGTAGATAATGAGAGAGGATAAATGAGAAACAAGGTGCAACTAGACCTGCTGGCAGCCATCTGGTCCAGAAGAGTAAACTCGCCTACCCTGAACGCCAAGTGGATCTGTAAAAAGTGAAGAAGTTATCTTTTCATAAATTATTTTGAATCAAAAATCCAAACCATATGCACATCGAAGATAAAAGGAAAAAATGAGCTGAATCAACCAAATAACACCCAGAGATACATGACCTTCTCACTTAAAAACAATAGGGGTTACAAGGAATATAAAGCTCTTTACCTTGGTCAACAGCGATAACCTCTTTATTGGAAAGAATTTCTAAAGTTTCAGCAGTAATGTTTCTGACATCACAACCAATTATAAGCGGAGCCTACAAATCGAAACATAAAGTCAATTCATGAAGTAAGAGTATTGAAGCACACAAAGCCAGTGTTTCTTTCCATGAATAGACAACATAAACAGACCTTTTTTCCTCACATATGTACCAGAACATGATAAATGATTCAAAAGAAAGGGAGAGTAAATAAACTCATGCAGCATGATGAACTAGTAATGACAAATCATATTAAAACTTCCAAACATTATTTTCCCCCTTTTTTCTGAATTAAAAATATCCAGTTCTTATCCATAATCATCTCCCTATTCTTATCCTTATCTATACAAGGATTACTAAAATTCACACATACACCATTTAAACCAGCATGTAATTTCACTGGAAGATGGTTCCATCACAAATTTGTTGTAAGGAGAAATTATTTTGTAAAGGGACTGGATACAAAGTAGTCCGTTAGACAATTAAAAAAATAAAATAAAAAACAAGATAGGAAACAAAAACATAATTATAAGTTGCCTTCATCAGAGCCCAGATGCTAAAGTGCCCTTTGTACTCATGGTAATTCATGCCTCCATTTCCAACTTCTAACATATCAGGATCTGCCAGAAGATATTGAGAGTTAAATTCAGTCTCAACCATGCTTAAAAATATAAAGAATCAGGATAATCACCTACCGTTCCATCCACCAGGTCCGGCATAGGAGGCCCACTTGTTATTGATATCAGCAATGGTTGTCATGCTGAATAAGTAAATAAATAAAAGATATCTGTAAGTATGATGCTTATTAGAGCTAAATAACATTTCAACAAAAGCAAAAAAATTAAGTGGTAGACAGCAAAAGAGCTGTGTTGCTGTTAAGTTAAGCTTGCATGTTTATAAGTATCCAGCTGTGATTTCATACTTAGAGTAGTGTTACAATCAAAATCTTCCAAGTTTCGAAGGTCATACATACATATATAAATAATATCTTTATTTACCATAGTGAAATACGATTACAGAAAAAATAGCAAAAATATCATGATGATATTTATGTTGCTTCCTAAAATAATAATCAAATAAAGATGCAGCAACGTACAACCTTATCCATGTATCATTGATGTCATCTGTTGTCCGCCAACTGTTTCCAATTTTTCCTGCCCATAAGGCAGGGTCATCGACACCCCTGCCAATTTTGAAAACAAAAGCACTAAGAGAACTCTCAAGATGCTGGTTAAGAACTCTGACAAATCAAGAAAGTGCCTCGAAGTTACCATTCACAAAGTGCGTAAAATATAGTTCGTCCAGTAGCATTAAGGGCATCACGCATAGGTGGGTATCTGGAAACAACGTCTTAGTATTCAGAGCTAATTAGACACTTAAAGCCAATTAAATTAGACCTCACAGACTTAAGAGTTGAACCTTTTTTGTGGTGGAAGGCCTAGATTATAGCAGTTGTCATACTTCAAATAGTCAACACCCTGTGAAGTTGAACAATCAGAATATTAGTTAGCAAACACAAAGTAAAGTGTCTACCACTAAAAGAAATAAATGAAAAGCAATGCCAACACCAACATATTAACCAGTATTCACAAGTAAGAAAACTGTATTACCGGGTATAAGAAATGCAATTAACAATATTAGCTAGCAACTGTATAGCTTCTTCTTTATTTATTTTTTGGCTTAAGAAAAGACGTTTATTTCCTTGAATTCATATCAATCTTTTTTTGCGTTATGCTCTAAGTCTCTCTGAGAACAACCCGTTTTGCTCTAAGGCTCTGGAACAACAATTGAAAAAGGCTATGATATCAACCAGAAAAAAAAAAAAAAGGAAAAGGCAAAGAAGCAGCTAAGTGTATTCTTCTGTTAACATTTATCACCATATGTATAAGTAACTCTATTCGGAAATGGTCATTATTGTGTTTATCAATAAGTTGGGAGACAATTATTGAAATAATAGGATTGATGAAACAAAAAGGACAAAACTAACCCAAGATGCCCAAAGTTCTGCATCATTTTTTTCATGGAACAATGAACCTGGTCGAACTTGACATGTAAAAATCCTACATGATCCAAGTAAGCGAACGGTGAGAAACAGGAGAAGAATAAAACACTTTATACCAGACAAGAAAATGTACTTTCATCTAATATTGGCATAGTTGAAAGATAATCAGACCAGGTATTTGGGATATGTCCTACCCAGCATCAGAATAGACACCAAGTTTTAGTCCCTTTGAGTGCACGTAATCAGCTAGAGCCTTAATTCCAGAGGGAAAAGTTTTTGGGTCGGGAATCATTTCACCCTGCACAAGGAATGGGAAATGATGAGCATCTCACACATCCAAAAAGAAAAGCTGAACAGGAGCTCTTGGCAAAAATCAGCCACAGCCTAAATGAGGAAATCAGTTTGCTCTTTCTGAACCAAAGTTCTAAAGTTAAAGGTCACCAAGGCATGAAAAACATTCAGGAATGAAGGCTCCCGGTAGAAGAATCAAGGTGCTTGCTAGCTGGCCTGGACACCATCGTCATAAAAAAAGAAGAAGAAAGCTGTGTTCAGGAATGACATCCTGGCTTAGAAATGTAGACGCACCTTCAAATTTCGTGTCAATCTGGACCAACAATCATCTACAAAGAAGAAAGCATATCAAAGTGTCAAGACGCAAACCTTAAAAGCAAAGGCAATCTATGTTCTTCACAAGCTTACCAATGTTTACATAAGTATAACCCAGGCTAGCCAAACCAGTTGAGATGAGTGCATCAGCTGCCAAACAACACTTTCATGTGAGTTAATAAAACATTTAACAATTTTAGCAACCCCCCCTCCCCCCCCCAAATAAAAAAAAACACAGCATCAGACAGCAGCACAGTTAAGGCTTCCCAAACAGTTGAGCAAACTTCCTTCCTCCCCAAGCAATCCAAATTATGAAAACCTTCAATCCTGAAGTATTCGCTCCCCAGGACAAGAGTACAAGAAATTTAGTGGAAATCCAAACAGAAGAAATAAGTAAACTCATTTTAACTGGCATGAACCTCTAAGAAAAGGACATCAAAGAAACTGTTTATTAATGCACATAACAAATGAAATTCCCCTCAGATGAAAGGGAGCTTTAATTTCTCAAAAACTCACTTATGGGATTACATTAGGTATGTAGTTATTGTCTCATATTCTCAAGCATCTATCAAAACAAGGTGAACTGCTCAGATCATTACCTGTTTCCTTGATGACTGTTTCATTTATATTGCAGGCGAAAAAATTCCAGGTACTCCATCTGTTCCATAAATATGATTAATCACATAACTATTTAACATATCAATATTGTGTAAAAGCACAAAGTAGCACAAACTTTCCACAATTGTCAAGGGAAGACATCTGCAATATCCCTAGCATTTTGAAGCCTTAAATATAACTCCAAATCATTGATAGGCAGAGGTTTGAAAGTAAGGGTAACCAAATAAAGAAACTACATGGATTCAACTAATTCTTAGTTGTTATTTCATTTCCTAAATCTTTACTCTTATAAAAAATCAGCCACACAAAAATAGATACATATAAGCTTTGACTTTTCAAATAACACGTACTTAATAAATTAACCATTAGAAGCTCAATTTTTCAAGAAAGTTGAAAACTTCACGAACAAACTGAATTACAGACGATGAAAGGATTCATTTTTTTATAGAAAAAAGAAACATAAAGATACAAGAAGAGTTGAAAATAAGTCACCCCATCTGAGGAGTTCGAGCCAAGCCATTGTCAATTTGAAGAAAACCATAGTTGGAAGTATCATAGAGTTGAGAAATGAGTGTGTCTTCAACTCTCAAGTAAGGATGAATTGGAAGCACTCTTGCCGTCACTGACATCAAAAACACCATCAAAGTCACAACAGCAAGAATGCCAGCGGGCTTTGCCATTCTTGAATTTTGGATTTCTGTCCCGAAATTCTGAAAAAACAAGTGGAAGTACTTATTTTTATTTTCTATTTTAATTAAAAGAACACAGGAAAAGGTTGAAGAGTTTGAAGGAGTTCTTTTTCTTAATCATGGATGAGACATAACCATCTAATTATATAAAAGGGGTTCTTTACTTTTTCTGACACTTGTACAGATGAGCCATATTTATTTCTTTTAGTTTTAGAAAAAAAAGTATGTTTTAGTACTTCATTCGTCAAAATTTCTCTCGTAATTTTTATTTTTACTTGTCACTTCACAAATTAAAGTAGGATAATTTTTTTTAATTATATTTTTAATTTATTAATATTAAATTAATATCTTTAAAAAATTTAGAGAGTACATATGTTTGGGATCTTATCAATTACTTGTCACTTCACAAATTAAAGTAGGATAATTTTTTTTAATTATATTTTTAATTTATTAATATTAAATTAATATCTTTAAAAAATTTAGAGAGTACATATGTTTGGGATCTTATCAATTAATAGGCGTAAAATAGTAAAATTACTATACAAATAATTATTTTCTTAATAAGTATATCAAATCAAAATTTGACAACTAAAAAAAATTAAACGAAGTACTAGATCTTAAAAAATAATTTGAAGAATAAGTACCTAAAGTTAAGGGTTAAAAAAATTGCCTTTTCTTAATATATTAAAGTGACAAATAAAAAAACTTATAATGAAAAGTAAAAGCAATCAAAAAAAATATAAAATACAACAAAAGTTATTGTGATGTCCGCATTATTTAACAAACTAGTAAAAGCTACCCGGGCATTGCCCAGGTCCATTAAATATATTTAATTATTTTTACACTCTTATTTGTATAATTAAATTTGAATTTAAAATATGTGATTCTAGGAACGAACACTTTCATAGTTTAAGCACGATTGAATAGAACAATGAAATGACAATTTCCTAAAATGTCACCATAGCTTCTCGTTCATAGGTATAACGCGCATCACACCCATGAACAAGACTCTACTAGACACGGCATGTTGGACTCCAATGACCATTACAAACCTGATTCTGATACCATCTTTATCATGACCCGGTTAGAGATCTAGATGTGACATGGCGAAGGAGAACCCGAAGGCTCTCGATCAAGCCATCATAGCATCAAAACTCATTATTGGCTCAAAGAATGCGAAAGCGTAACACATAATTCAATAGGCTCGAAATCCTCACTAACAAACTCAAAATTTAATAGCTTAATCAAATCCCAAAATCAAGTCATTTCATACGAAATATAGTCAAAGCTAACAAGTCAACACATAACGTAGCAAGAGTGTCAAAGGTCCAACACATGCCTCTAGTGGAATGACGGGGCCACGACAAGTCCAGGCTCACCCTCAAAAGTCAAAATAATCAAAGGTAAACTACTAAATAGCTAGAGGGAAGGAGGCTATTGCCCTTGGAAGAAGGGCTCACCACTAGCAGATAGCTTCAAGATTAAAGCTCGTCGGTAGGTAGATAATACTCGTCACCTGCACCTACATCATTAGAGCATGTACATAAAAGTATGGGTTAGCACAATAAAGCACTAAGTATGCGAGCATGCAATGCATATGACATGGAAGTGTGACAACGATATGACAAGAGGACACATGGTTCGAAGAGAATGCATTTAGCCAAAGGAATATATATATATATAACAAGATGCTTATGCCATGATGCATGACATGCAAACCTATCAATAATATAATTTCGGGGGTTTGACCTCAATCGACTCAAAGTAGGACCAAGCGAGCTACCACTTGGAACGGACTACTTGCCAAGTAGATCCCAAAACTCCCTTAAACAAGGGGTATCAAAACAAAACTCCTGATTTGGGGCAATCCCATGGTGGTGCATGATTTGACGGAAAGGGTGAATGCCCAATCCCTTGGTACTAAGTCGGATCCCACGAGAATACATATATACATACCAATGCTTTTCAAAACCCGAAACTACCATACTTTCCAAATCATACATCATTAGAACATAGTTTACTAAAAATCAAACGTTTCAAGTCAAGAGGCTTCAAACCGAATCAAGAGTTTCCAAAATCCTTCATATCAATGCAATAGGAGGTAGCTCATTCTACTAAATAACAAACCAAAACAAACGGTGCAAGCACCCAAATGACTCATAGAGTTTATCAAAGAGACATTGTGATCACAAGCATAGGCATATCCAAATTTATATCAAGAACTTCTCCAAAACAAGAATTTCATCAAATTCGTATCCAATGCAATACATGAATGAATGCATCAAAGCATGGGTAACGGAGTTCAAAACTTTAAATTTATAATTCAAACTTTACTTCATCAAATTCTTATGAAAATTTCAAAGTAAAACTCGGCAAGACTTACCCATGCATCAAAATTCAAGACGAACACATGCAATACTAATTCTTCATACTTTAATGGAGAAATTCATAAATTCCAAGAGTAAATTCACAAGAAAGTAACCTAGAGTCTACAACGAACACCAAACGTCAAGAGAGTTTTGCGAAATCGAAAGAACCCATAATTAAGTTAAACGTAAAAATTCATAAATTTAAAGATTAGGGTTCTTGGGATTCATGGATGGAAGGATCCACGAATTTAAATCCTACATACCTCAATTTATGCAAGAGAAGTCAACTTTGTTGCAAGGAACCCGAAACTCAACTTTTCTTCTTCAAGATTCTTCAATGGAAGTTCAGGACTTGAGAGAATTAGAGAGTGTTTTTGTGAATTTAACGTGAGAGAAAATAAACTTAGGACTTATTTTAGGGCTTAGGGGTCTTAGGAATACTTAAAAGAAGCTTAAAAATTAATTAAATTACAAATTTAGCCTTAATAAAACGGAATCAAAACGTGGCCCTGGGTCACACGATTGGTACCCAGCGACCGTCTCCTGGTTCACGGTCCGTATAACTGACCGTGAGCCCTCACTTAGCCCAAAATCCAACCCCGACTTCAACGAGCTCACTGGACCACTTCATGGTCCAGTACACGGGTTGTGAACAGTCTCACGGACCGTGTGATGGTCCGTGAGACTTAACTTGGTCAATTCATGGGATCCCCGACCTTGGGAGTTCACTGCCCCAACCCACAGACCACTTCATGGACCGTGAGCCACCACACCGTCCGTGATAGTTCACTTGGATAATTTTTCCGAGGCAAATTTCTAGTTTCGGGCAGTCTCACGAAAATGATCATAAATTGCTCATCCAAGCTCCGAATTGAGTAAAACTAGTTGTGTTGAGAATCTAACTCAAATATCTTTCATTTTCTATATAATGGTCCACCCAGTTCATCGTGTGCTAAAAGTTATGGCCTTTCAAAGTTGCAGCTGTCTAAATGGAGTCCCCAAAATAGTCCAAAATGAAGTTCTTGTCTTCAATCACTTAAATCTAATCCATGACAACCTCGAATCGATCTTGACAATACTAATATGAACCTAGGTCATTTTCTACTAAATTAATTTTTTTCGAGTTGTTACACATTGTGTATAGGGCACCACACTTACAGTATAAGTAATAGTTAACACATGTTAGTGTAAACTTGAACCATATACACCTTAGGTTTAAATGTAAATTATATACAACATTCATTTATATTCAGTATATATTCTGTAATTTTTTTTTATACAATTATGTATTCTTAGGCTAAATATATTCTTGGTAGTTCAAATAGGGGTCATGCTCTGATTTTATTCACATATTTTTGTTTATTTATACTCATGAGTATATCTACAGCAATTTATATTTATGTAACAATACATGTTAGTGTAAACATCTTTAGCTTCAACTGTAAACATTGTAAAACTCTCATCTATATACAATATGTATTCTTGATTCTTTGTAAATACAATTATGTACTTATAAGGTTACATGTATTTTTTACGGTTCATCTAGGACACACTTTTATGTAGCTTCATCTAGGATGAATTTCTTATTATATTGTTTTTGTTATTTTTATACACAGGGAGTTCAATACATACTAGAAGGGACCCTAATTATCACATAGCACATGAAGTGTTATACAAATATTAATGTAACGGATGACATGGCCAAAACACTAGCTAAAAGCCAGAGAAGGAGATTTCGTAAAACTACCTGCTTTTCACATTTGCTTGACATAAATCGATGCAACGTCCAAGCTCAACTATTCAGATGTTTCATGTTATTTGAGGTGCGAGGTAGTTTGTCTGATGCATTCATTATACACGTAAATAGTTTCACATTTCAGTTCAATCGTAGAGAATTTACTCTTATATCTGGGCTGAAGTGTAGTGACGAGTTATCTAATTTCATTTTCAATATCGAAGAGCCAAATAGACTTCTACGTAAGTACTTTGGACCAAAAACTAGTTCGGTTACCAAGCAACAGCTAGTTGTTAATTTCAAAAATAAGGTATGGAGCGACAATGACAACGATGCAGTGAAGTTTGCCATACTATACTTTATACATAACTTCATCATGTCAGAGAAGCCAACTACCACAATAATAGACAGGAAAGACGTTGACCTGGTTTAATCAGGTAGACATGTTGACTATCCATGGGACAACAAAGCATTCAAAAAGTTGATGAAGAATCTGCACGGTAAGATCACATTGACTGGGAAGTACTATAGAATTCATAGGTTCCCGCTAACCATGCAAATTTGGATGTATGAGTGTTATTCTGATATCAATCGCAAAGTTGCAGTTAAGGTGTCTGATCACATTTCAAGGATTCGTAATTGGATAACCACAAATGACAGACGTCGATGTGATTTTCTAATGAATTTCTTGTTTCGAGGAACTCGTAAGAAGGTATAAGTTCCCAATAACTACAATACTATAATCTAATATATTATACTAACTTATTTCTCACTATATTTTTCTAGGTTGTTCTTAATAACATAACTCTAACTGAAATAGAGCTTTCAAGCCTACTACTACCGTCGGAGTATGTTGAGTCAGTTGTCGCTCAGATCCGGACTCCTAATGCCGGTAGGCATCAAGTTAACGATTCTGATGAGGATTTTCAAGACCCTCCCATCCCAAGATAGAAAAGAGGGAAATAAAAAGTAATACAACATGCCTCACCTGCGAAGAAAAAGCTAAGGAGCTCTATATCAAAAGCTGCACAAAAGTTACCCGATAAAAGGCCACTTCAGCGCCAAGATTCAGGTTCACCCTAGACCAAGTTACATCCAATTAGGAAGAGGAAGGTTACACAAAACGCACATGCTGCCAAGAAGACACACACAAAAATATATACTTGTTTTTTATCATTATTCACTATAAATTTATTTGTAAAATCAAATGCAGGTAAGGAAAGAGTTCCAAGATTTGAAGAAGATGATAAAAGATAACTTCAAGGGGCTTATGCAAACTGTGAGAAGCAACAAAATCGATGACAAGGTAGACAATCACCACCTAATATGCAAAATTTCTTTAATCTTACAAGTTATTTCACATTATATTATACTTAACATGGCAAATTAATTTACCAGGAACACACACATGAGGCTGCACTCAAATAACAACATGGCATAATTGAATCAGAATCACACTCTCCAACTCATGAGTTAGATAATTTTTGCTTATGAACCTTCAATTATTGAGACGCATAATCTATCACCTTACCCTGTTGCATGAGTACACATCCTAACCCAATCCGCGACGCATCACAATATACCACAAATCTATCTAGTCCATTTGGTAGAGTCAAAATAGGAGCCGATGTAAGATGATCCTTTAAAGTCTGAAAGCTCTTTTCACACTTATTCGACCATACAAACTTAGCCTTCATTTGAGTCAACTTAGTCAACGGAGATGCAATAGAAGGGAATCCCTCAACAAACCTCCGATAATAACCCACCAATTCAAGGAAACTTCGGATATCAAAAGGGGTCAACGATCTAGGCCAATTCTTTACGGCTTCGGTCTTCTTGGGATCAACTTCAATACCATCGCCGGACACCATATTACCGAGAAAAGCAACTTTCCCTAACCAAAACTCACACTTGCTAAACTTGGCATACAATTGCTTCTCCCTCAAGGTTTGAAGCACCAACCTCAAATGGTCCATATGCTCCCGCTCACTTCGGGAGTAAATCAAGATATCATCGATAAAGACTACTACAAAACTATCAAGGAATGGCTTGAACACTCGATTCATGAGATCTATAAACACTGCTGGGGCATTGGTCAAACCAAATGACATCACCATAAATTTAAAGTTCCCATAACGAGTCTGAAAAACTATCTTGGGAATATCACACTCCCTTACCTTCAACTGATGGTAACCCAAATGAAGATCTATCTTTGAGAAATGAGTGGCTCCTTGAAGTTGATCAAACAAGTCATCAATTTTGGGAGACAAGTACTTATTCTTAATGGTAACCTTGTTTAATTGCCAATAATCAATGCACATTCGAAGTGACTCATCCTTCTTCCTTACAAACAACACGTGAGCACCCCAAGGTAAAATACTTGGCCTGATATAGCCTTTCTCGAAAAAGTCCTTCAACTGATCCTTCAACTCTTTTAGTTCGGCCAGATCCATACGATAAGGAGGAATGGAAATAGGTTGAGTATCCGGAAGGAGATCTACGCCAAAATCCACTTCTTTTTCAGGAGGAATACCGGGCAAGTCCTCGAGAAACACATCGGGAAACTCATTAATCACTGGAACTGATTCAAGAGAAGGCGACTCAACCTCCATATCTCTAACCCTCACAATATGATAGATGCACTCCTTGCAAATCATTCTCCGGGATTTGAGGTAGAAAATAAACTGACCCCTAACCACGGAATCACTACCCTTCCATTCCAAAATAGGTTTATTAGGAATCTGGAATCTGACTTGTCTAGTCCTATAATTGACTAAGGCATATGATGCATGCAACCAATCCATCCCAAGAATAACATCAAAATCATACATCTCAAGCTCTATAAGTTCACCGAGAAAGACTTTATGCAAAACCAAAATAGGACAACCCCAATACACCTTCCGGGCAACAATAAACTCATCCACGGGAGTATAAACTGAATAAGGTTCCCTCAAAGTTTCAGGACTCAAACCAAATTTAACAGAGGAGTCACAAAAGATAAATTTGCACCTGGATCAAGTAAAGCATAAGCATCAAAATCAAAGACTTTTTACATACCAGTCACAACATCTGGAGCTTCATCCACTTCCTGCCGAGAATGAAGAGCATAAAACCTATTATTTCTGGGAGCACCACCAACTTGAGCTTTTTGCTGCCCTTGACCACCTGGAGCCACTTGATCCCTCTTTGTATTCTTGGGATAGTCGGCAGTCTTGTGGGCCATACTTTCACACCCGACGCAAGCACCCGATACCTTCCTATATTCACCCAAATGGCTTCCCCCACACTGGACATAATGAGGAGCTCGTGGTACACCCCCAACCTGTGCCTTAGGAGGAGGCACCCTAGAGTTGGCAAACTTCACATTCGAACCCTGACCTTGTTGGAATTGGAGAACCCACCATCAAATTGGGCCCTCTTGGAGTCATTTATCCTTCTTTCCTTGAGCTTTTCTCCCTCAATCTATTCAGCATAAGTCATATGCCTGGAGATATCCATTTACCGAATAAGCATGGCAGTGCGACATTCTTTCACAACCAAGTCAGAGACCCCAAAAGTAAACTTGTACATCCCTGCACGGGGATCAACTACTAGCATGGGGACATACTTTGAGAGCTTGGTGAACTTGAGATAATAGTACCTTATAGACATGCTACCTTGCCTGAGGTTAATAAATTCAGTCATTTTGGCCTCCCAAAGTTCAAGAGGGAAGAAACAGCCCAGAAAAGCAAACTTGAATTCCTCCCAATCAACCTTAGAATCTGCAACCCTCTTAACCAACCACTAATTATACTACACCTGGGCTACGCCCTTCAACTGATAAGCAGCCAATTCATCATTCTCCTCAGAACTAACACCTATAACAGTCAACACTTTCGTGAGCTCATCAATAAACTCATTGGCATCTTCATCAACCTTCGAACCAAGGAACATTAGAGGATTCATCTGGGTAAATTCCCTTACCCTAGAAGACGGAGTTCTACCATTTGTGGGATTAGTTGGCCGATCGTGATTAGCCACCACTTGGGCTAATATAGAAACCACATTTTGAAACTTAGCATGAGTCACTTGCTCCTCAACAGGGTCTCGAGGGGCTTGTTCCTCAAAGACTGGGGCCTGCCTGGGGAGGGTAGCTCTTCGGGGAGGCATCTTCTAAAAGAGTAACAAGAATACCAACATTTCAAGAAATCTTACAAAATAGTTCACAACACGACATAAGAAATAATGAATTGAGAAAATTCTTAAAACGTCGTCATAGCCTCTCATTCATAGGTATGGCGTGCATCACATCCATGAACAAGAGTCTACTTGATGCAACATGTTGGACTCCGAGGGCTCTGATACCATATTTATCATGACCCGATAGTAGGGCCTAGATGTGACATGATAAAAGAGAACTCGAGAGTCCTCGATCGATCCATCTTAGCATCATCGCACACACCATCGATTCAGTAGCACATAACAAAATAAACAACACATAAGTCTAAGGAATTCTGGGGCTTTGAACTCAAGCTTTAGGGATGTAGCCGAGAATGGGATAAGCATGAATCACATAGCACATAGCAATTACGTTCTAAGGGGTGGGTAAGTATGACTCAGGCTATGAGGGGCAAGAAGGATTAGGGACTTTCCATATAAACACATTCCCATCCAACAAATCATAATAACATAAGCAGAAGCATAATCAAAACATAAATAACCATAGCAAAACATAGATAACCATAACATCTCAAATAAATATATAGTACGACGTATAATAGAATTCGATAAGTATCCAACAATGCCTCTACAAGAATAAGATGGGGGCCTCAACATAGTTCGGGCTCACTCTCAAATCACAAGATAGGTAAGATGGAATAAAATATAAGATAGAGTAGGCCAATGCATAGGAGTAGCTCATTCTAACATAACAATGTGGTGTAAACACTCAAAATGCTCATAAGTCCATATCAAGACAAGATGTGATCATATTCTAGTCAATTCCCATGTCTTACCAAAATTAAGTCAAATCGTATCAAGAGTTTCATCAAATCAAGTCTTTCATGTATGCATATGTCATGAATGATGAGATGAGAGGTTCGATCTTAATTCAACACTACAACATAAAATTCAATTGAAATCCATGAGAACATTCCAATCTAAATCACAATTTAAATTGTCCATGCTTGAACAAGCTTTCAAGGGACCATGCACATTCAAATCTTCGTAATTCCAATGCAAACCATGATAATTGAATTTAAATCATCTTAAAATCAATATTAAAATATAGCCCACAACTCAATTAAATTAAATCATTCATAAATTAAAAGACCCAATTTCAAAGAGAGCAAAATTCATCAAAAATTGAAGAAGAGAATTTTGGGTGTTCATGATTGAAAGGAGAACCATGAATCAATCCCACATACCTTGAATTAATCAAGAAGAATTTGAAGAAGAATTGAATTTCCCCCTTGATTTTCAAGCTAGCCTTCAATGGAGATGGAGAGCAATTTGAGAGAAATTGAAAAGATTTGACTTGAATAGGAGAATAGGGTTAAATCAGGGGTTTAGGAGAGTTTTAAAATGTTAAAATGACCATAGGATTAGTTAAAAATTACAATTAAACCATTAATGAAAAGAGAAAGAAAACTAGAAACTGTCACCGACAGAATGCACTACACGGACTGTGTAGTGACTCACAGTCCGTGATCCTTGCTGTGAGGCATCACTTGATGAAGAGCTTTAATCTGAAAACAGATAGGAAAATTTGAAATGTCACCCATACGGTCAACTACACAGACTGTGAGATGTCACACAGTCCGTGAGACCCTTCCTTGAAGCCACACTTGGAATAACTTTGCCCACGAAAATTCCATACTTAGTCAAATTTTCCTCACGCAACCACACAGTCAGGTACACGAGCCGTGAGGCATCACATAGACCATAAGATGGTCCGTGGAATCTCACCTGACTCATGGCCTCGGTACAGATCCTTGGCAGCTCACTGGAACTCACACGGACGAGGCTCACGAGCCGTGAGGCTTCACACGGATCGTGAGCTAGTCTGTGGAGCCTTACTTGGCTCGGAGTCTTGGCCCAGAGTTTGGAATGCCCAATGGAACTCACATGGACCAGGATCACGGGTATTGAGTCTCCACATGGTCCATGAACCCTTCGGCGAGGTAATGCCTTAGCCAATAATTTTCTCCCCTTTTCCAGAATGCTTTCCTGCACAGGCAGTCCCACTTCTAAGGTCATAACTTACATATCCAAACTCCGAATTGAGTAAAACTAAGTGTGTTTGGAGGATAACTCAAAGAAATTCAATTTGATAGGTTGTGGCCCACACACTTCATCCCGTACCAAGAGATATGACCTTTTAAATTCAGTACTTCCATAAGACGTCGAGCAAAACTTAACCAATGCGATTTCTTCCAAGACGGTCATGTAAGAGAGACTCTGAAAACGCAAAAGCCAACCAAGATAGGTTCAAATCATACCTTAAACAATATTACAAGTTTCAGGGAGTTTTGGGTTGTTACAATTAATCACAGAATCTTTCATTAGCCAGTCCCATTCATCGAATTTACACACAATAGTATAATGCACTCATATATAAAACAAATATTAAACAAAATATTCTATATATAAAAAACTCAATGCAAGTTTTCACTGATCGTTAACATAAATCTGTTCATACACGAAGAATAAAGAACAAAAAATTTGAAAGACAATAATTCAACACATATTTTTTGTTATATATAATTTTCATGTACATACCTTCTTGCACTGGATCTATTGCACTTGAATTGAAACCTCTGTACAATTGCATATTGAGCCATAACAGCTTTTAAGGTAGCCTTGTCTCTGTATACTTGATCTACCTCTACGTACTTATGCAACAAATCTGATATGACTCCAGTTGTTAAGACCCGGATAGGGGGCCTAGATGTGACATGGCGAACGAGGACCCGAAGACCCTCGATCATGTCATCATAGCATCATTACACACATCATCGGTTCGGAAGCATGGAAACTAAACACATAGCACGTAAGATCTAAGGAATTGGAGACTTGGGACTCAAGATTTTGAGACTTGGGACTCAAGCTATGGGGACAATTAAGGGAATGGGACAAGCAAGATTGCACATAGCACATAGTAATAATCTCTAAGGACAAGGGGAAATAGAATTCCACTATGGGGCACACCGGGATTATGGGACTTTCCACATAAGCACATAGTCATTCACAATACCCATCATGCAATTCATAAGCATAATAAGAGATGGATTATCATAAATCAAGCTAAATAACATCGTATTACGTAACCAAATATCCAACATACAAGTCAAGTGTACAAGAGAATAGAGTGGTCTAACAATGTCTCTACATAGATGAGCGGGGCCTCGACAAGTTTGAGGCTCACCCTCAAGACAATGGAAAGTAAATATATAAAGTAAAGTGGTATATAGACGGTGGCTATTGCCCTTGAACAAGAGGGATCACCACTAGCAAGTCTTCAACAAGATGTCAAGCGTAGTCCGGTAGAATGTAGATATCACCCTCGGTCCCTACATGGTGAGAACATGTAGACAAGAATATGGGTTAGCATAATTAAGCACTAAGTATGCGGGCATGCAATGCATAAGACAAGTATAATGTGACCAAGCAACATATCAAGGGGACAAGTGATATGAAAGGAATGCACTCATCCAAAGAATAGTATAACAATATGCCATACCATGATGCATGAGATACAATCCTATGATCATATATATATAATGGGGATGTAACCTCAACCGACAAAATGAAAAGACCCAAGCGAACCACTACCCGGACCCGGACTACTTGCCAAGTAGTACCCTAAACACCCTTGAAACAATAGGTAACATGACGGAGTTCCCTATATAGGGAATTATCCCATGGTGGCACATGGTTTGACGGAAAGGAGTATGGACCCTGTGGAGATAGTCCACCCGCCTCCATACCCTCGGTACTAAGTCTCATCCCATGGAAATACTTATATATACATGTAACATTTAAATCGGAAAACTTACATTCACTTTTAAAACATGCATACTTAGTCAAATGAAACTATTGTTCAAATTATGTTCATGCTTAAGCCAAAGGCTATCAAGAGTTTACAAAACGTTTCATGATCATACCATGTCAATGCAATAAGAGT
>JBCEWC010009192.1:0-19024 GCA_038996855.1 Solanum aculeatissimum
TGAGTGTAATGATGCTATGATGGCTTGATCGAGGGTCTTCGGGTCCTCTTTCACCATGTCACATCTAGGCCCCTATCCGAGTTATGACAAAAGTACTAAGTATGCGATCATGCAAATGCATATGTACATGAGCCTATAACAACCTACATGTCAAGGGCACATATATAGAAGTGAATATAGGAAGTGACAATATATCAATATTCCTTTTAAGTCATGATGCATGAATGCCATAATTCATAGTATAGAGGGGATGGAACCATAACCCACATCACAAGTCCATGTGAGCTACAACATGACCTTGCCCAACGAGGCCTCCTATTGGATCGGAGAAGACTACTTGCCAAAGGTAATCTTCACCACACCTTATGAACCAGTCATTTCAGTGTGATGACCACCTTCCTTACGACCCGGTCATTTCGGAAGGGTTTACAAAACATAGCATGTAAAACATATCATATAATATCATATCAAAGGCATACCTTACGACCCGGTCATTTGGGTAGCAACCTATGTAGGCCCATATTTTCAGGAATGAAGTGGGACCCACGGGGATAACCCTCTTAATACTCTAATCCTTCTCGGTACGATGCTATCATCCCACAAGAACACATATATATATAGATAGATGCATGGTTTTAAACGGAAACTTGACTCTTAAACTTCAAATCATGCATACTTGGGCTTAGCATCTAAACATACTTTCAAATACTTCATGCATACTTGTCAAGAGTAAAACATACTTCAAAATCATGCATCATGGGGCTAAAAATACAAACCAACCTTCATGTCATGCTTCATACACAAGAGTAGCTCTATATCATATCATATCAAGATGGTTCAAACACCCAAGATTCTCCAAGAGCCATAACATATCAAGGGACTATGTGATCACAAGTCTTACATTACAATTCATGGTCAAATCATGTTAGGGACTTAGCCCACATCAAAACTTTCATAATCAACACATGAATCATGCATGCAATGCCATGAGGGACAATATGAATAGCATGGGTAATAGATTTCAAACCTTACATTCAATTCAAGAGTAGTTCATGAGAAATTCAAGTCAAATCTACCTTTAAAAGATAATTTGGACTATACCCATGCATAAATCAAGAGTATAAGAACCTGCATAACTTGATCATACTCAAACCCTCAAACTTTCATGAAATTCCAACTCAAAAACAACATTTAAATCACCTAAAACTAAAGCACATAAGTCCCAATCACTTAATTACTTGAAAATCTAAAGAACCCAACCATAATTGAAAACTTTAAAAATCAAATTGAAAGAGGAGGGTTCTTGGGTCTTCTTGGATGAAAGGGGATCCTTGAATCAACACCCACATACCTTGATTTCACCAAAGGAATTGCAAAGTCAATCTTAGTCAAGGTCGTCTTCTCCAATTTCTTAAAGGTTTCTTCAATGGAGGCTAAGAGGATTTTATAATTTTCAAAGGGAATGGAGGAGGTTTGGAATGGATAAAAATAAGTTAGGGTATTGATTTAAGGGTTTAGGAAACTTTAGCATACCTAACAATGGACTAGGAATTAATTAAATCATAATATTACCATTAATGAATCGGACCATTTAACTGAACATAGTGTCACAAGGCTGCTACAGTTCCCATCAAAGTGACTCACTGGCGATGAACTCAACCATCAAAAATGCCTTAGCCAAATTTTTAACGCGAACTCTCGGAGGACCTTCTGGGCTATTTGACGAGGGGTTTCACGGACCATATAACTTCACACAGACTGTGTGCTAGTCCGTGGAGCCATAAATAGTCAATAAAACCATCCCACAACATGAAGAAGCTACTACCCCACCAGATGGTCAGTTTCACGGCCCATACAAAGGCTCACAGACCGTGGGGTGGTTCGTGAGTCATGACTTGGGTTTTGGAGTGGATCCTGGCCCCATAGCTCACTGGACCATGGCACGGAACCCCACATGGACCGTGAAAAGTTTCATATACTGTGGTCCTTTCCTTGGGCCATTTTTAGGGCCTATCTCCAACGTCTTTCAAATTTTAGGCAGTCCCACTCGTTTGGCCATAACTTCCTCATCCGAACTCCGAATTAAGTGAAACCAGTTACGTTGAGAAGATAATTAAATGAGATTAAATTTTGTATGTCTTAGCCCACACGGTTAAACCCACATAAAAAGATATGTTATTTCAAAGCTTACTTCCCAAACGGCCTCTCTAGGCTCCAAAATGATCCATTTTGCGTTCGGTCACTTAAACTCAACCCGTGGCTACCCAAATTGAAACATGACCAGTATAATACCATATAATACCAACCATAAGAGGTTTCAGAAATTTTCGGGTCGTTACATGGAGGAAGCTCCAGACGTCGTGATTGGTATATTAAAAATCTTTTATTTTGATGCTTATGCTTTACTTGATATGGGTGCAAATTTATCTTTTGTGATTCTTCTGTTGGTTGTTAAGTTTTTTTTGAGTCCTGAATCTCTAAGGGAACCTTTATTCGGTGTATACTCTCATGGGTAAGTCTATTGTTCCTTGAAAGTATATCAGGGTTGTCCTTTCTCTATGTTGCGTAAAGTGTTCCCCAGTGACCTTGTAGAACTTGAGATGTATGATTTTGATGTTATTATTGGGATGGATTGGTTGCATGCATCATATGCCTCGGTTGATTGTAGAACTAGGCAAGTTAAATTTCAAGTTGCTAATGAACCGGTGTTGGAATGGAAGGGCAGTGATTTCGTGGTTAAGGGCCAGTTTATTTCATACCTCAAGGCCCCGAAGATGATTTTTAAGGGGTGCATTTATCATATTGTGCAGGTTAGAGATGTGGAGGGTGAGTTACCTAAGCTTGAATCGGTTCCGGTAGTTAATGTGTTTTCTGATGTGTTTCCCGAGGACTTGCCCGGTATCCCTCCCGATAGAAATATATTTTGGCATAGATCTCCTTTCGGATACTCAACCTATCTCTATTTCACCTTATCATATGGCCCCAGCGAAATTGAAGGAGTTGAAGGATTAATTGAAAGATTTTCTAGAAAAGGGATATGTTAGGCCAAGTATCTCACTTGGGGTGCTCCCGTGTTGTTTGTGAGAAAGAAGGACGGGTCACTCCGAATGTGTATTGATTATAGACAATTGAACAAGGTGACCATTAAGAATAGGTACCCGTTGCCTAGGATTGATGATTTATTTGACAACTTCAAGGAGCTACACACTTCTCCAAAATAGATCTTCGTTCGGGTTATCACCAATTAAAGGTAAGGGAGTGTGATATTCCCAAGATGGCCTTTCATACTTGTTATAGTCACTTTGAATTTATGGTGATGTCATTTGGATTAACTATTGCTCCGGTACTGTTCATGGATCTTATGAATCGGGTATTCAAGTCGTTCCTTGATAACTTTGTGGTAGTCTTCATTGATGACATCTTGATTTACTCCCATAGTGAACAAGAATATATGGATCATTTGAGATTGGTTCTTCAAACTTTGAGAGAGAAGTAATTGTATGCCAAGTTTAGAAAACATGAATTTTTGTTGGGAGAAGTTACTTTCCTTGGTCATGTGGTGTCCGGTGATGGCATTAAGGTTGATCCTAAGAAAATCAAAGCGGTGAAGTATTGGCCTAGACCGTTGACTCCTTCGGATATTTGAAACTTCCTTGGTTTGGCTGGTTATTATAGAAGATTTGTTGAAGGGTTTTCCTCTATAGTGTATCCGTTGACCAAGTTGACTCAAAAGAAGGCTAAATTTGTATGGTCAAATGAATGTGAGAAAAGTTTTCAAACTTTGAAAGATCGACTTACATCGGCTCCGATTTTGACTTTGCTTAATGGGTTAGATGGGTTTATGGTATATTATGATGCATCGCGTATTGGCTTAGGTTGTGTGCTTAGGCAACATGGTAAGGTGATAGCTTATGCGTCCCAGCAATTGAAAGTGCATGAACAAAATTATCCCACCCATGATCTAGAGTTGGCAGCGGTGGTATTTACTTTGACAATTTGGCGACATTATTTATATGGGGTTCATGTGGATGTCTTCACCAATCATAAGAGCTTGCAATATGTGTTCACCCAAAGAGACCTTAATTTGAGGCAAAGGAGGTGGTTGGAACTTCTCAAGGACTATGATATGAGTGTTCTATATCACCCCAGCAAGGCTAATGTTGTGGCGGATGACCTTAATAGGCTTTCTATGGGGAGTGTGACTTATGTGGAATAGGGGAAAAATGAGATGCTGAAAGATGTGCACCGTTTGTCTAGGTTGGGTGTAAGGTTGGCCGAATCTAACAATGGTGGAATTCTTGTTCAAGGTGGATCCGAGTGTTCCTTAGTGGTTGATGTTAAAAAGAAACAAGACTTAGATCTCACCTTGGTAGAGTTGAAGAAGCTGGTTGTCGATGGAAATATTGAGGTTTTCTCCTAAGGGGGAGAATGTGTGCTATAGTACCAAGACTATTTGTGTGTTCTGGATATTGATGGCCTAAGGGAGATTATCATAAAGGAGGCTCATAATTCTCAATATTTGATTCATCCGGGATCTACCAAGATGCATCGAGACTTAAGGGAGTTGTATTGATTGCATGGTATGAAGAAGGATGCGGCTAAATTTGTGTCAGAATGTCCTAATTGCCAACAAGTGAAAGTGGAACATCCAAGGTCCGGTGGTTTGACCCAAGACATTAAAATTCCTACTTGAAAGTGGGAAGATGTGAACATGGAATTCATGGTTGGGTTGCCCCATACTCGGAAGCAATTTGATTCTATATGGGTGGTGATTTATAGAATGACTAAGTCGGCTCACTTCTTACCGATTAAGACTACCTACAGTGTCGAGGAGTATGCTAAGGTATATATTCAGGAGTTAGTGAGATTGCATGGTATGCCTATGTCTATCATATCAGATCGTGGTACTCAATTTACTTCTCATTTTTGCAAATCTTTTAAAAGGGGATTTGGTACTAAGGTCAAGTTGAGCACCGCATTTCATCTTCAAATCGATGGACAGGCCGAAAGGACAAAACAAACCTTGGAAGACATATTAAGGGCTTGTGTGTTGGAATTTAAAGGAAATTGGGATGATCATTTACTTCTCATTGAGTTTTCTTACAATAATGACTTTCATACTAGCATCGGTATGGCTCCATTTGAAACTTTGTATGGTAGGAGATGTAGATCTCCGGTCGGTTGGTTTGAAACAGCTGAGGTGGCCTTTAGGCCCGGATTTTGTTGTTGAGGCCATAGAAAAGGTGAAGTTAATTAGGGAAAGGTTGAAAATGGCTCAAAGTCGTCAAAAGTCTTATTCTGATGTTAGGTAGAGGGACCTTAAATTTCATGTTGGTGATTGGGTGTATGTGAAGGTGTCCCCCATGAACGACATCATGCATTTTGGCAAGAAGGGCAAGTTGATCCCTCGGTACGTCGGACCTTATGAAATTGTGGAATGGGTTGGCAATGTGGCTTGTAGGTTGGATTTGCCTTTGCACAAGAGCTTCATTCATCAGATATTCCATATGTCTCTGTTGAGAATTTGGTTGGTGATCCTAAGGCCATTGCACCTTTGGAGGGTGTGACGGTTGAGGAGAGCATGACCTATGAAGAGGTGTCAGTTGAGATCTTGGATAGACAATTGAAGCAACTTCGCAACAAGGAGGTAGCTTCGGTCAAGGTGCTTTAAAGGAACAAAAATGTAAGAGTGCGACATGAGAAACGGAGTTGGACATGATGGAGAGATATCTCTATCCCTTCCAATCTACTCAAGCCTAAGGTACTAGGTTCTATCCTTGTATGGTTCTAATTCTATAAATTCTTGAGTTTCATGATATTGCATGCATACATGAGCATGAAAACGATTTAAATTATGATTTGACATGAGTTTTGAAAGACTTTTTAAATGATGCATGATTTGTTATAAGTTGATGAAAAATGTCTCTTGTTGATTGTTGGCCTCAAGCCCTAGTTATGCTCATTCGAGAATGAATGTTCCCAAAGGGGAGATGATGTAGATCCAAAAATTTTTGAACATCATAATGGTTGGTCAAGGTTAGTGTTAAACTGGTCGTGTTTGAATTTTGATAGCCATTGAATTTAAGTGGCCGGATTCAAAATGGATCGTTTGGTGAAGTTATGGGGCCGGTTGGGAAGTGTACTTTGAAAGATCATAAAATTTGGTATGTATTGAACTGTGTGTTCATCTATATATCAAATTGAAGCTCATTTAGTTATCTTCGCAACACAATTGGTTTCACTTAATTTGGAGTTCCTATGTGAAATTAATGGCCAAAATAGTGGGACTACCCGTAATTGGAAGGAGTCTAAGAACAAGGTTCTGGAAATGGGCTAAGGGCTGGACCACGGACCATGTGGTGGTCCATGGTCCGTGTGGGTGCTCGTGTGGTTGTACAGTAAGCTCCTGGAGGCCACGGTTCTAGCCAAGAATCAAGCAAAGTCCCACGGTCCATGAGACACTTCACGGCCAGTGAGGGGTCGCGTGAAGTGGGGCAGAATATTGGCAAGGGTTTGGAGCTGGACTCAGGACCAAGTGATGATCCATGGACAAGTACATGGTCCGTGTGTAGCTACACTGTTCGTGAGACCCCCCTTGGAGTGATCCAGAAAGTCCCCTGAGAGTTCAAGCTGAAGACGAGATCAAGTCAAGTTACACGGACAAATACATGGACCGTGTACCAGTATACGACCACTGTAACCTTCTGTGTGACACTTTTCAGTTAATTATTCCATTTCATTAATGGTTAATTAATAATTTAATTAGATCCTATGCGTTTTTTTGGCTTTCTAAGGCCCCTTAAACCCTCTAAATCAAATCCTAAACCCTTTTCAACCTTTCTAACACTCTTCAATCCATTTTGAAATTTTCTCAATCCTCTTGACCTCCATTGATGAAAGCTTGAAGAAATTTGGGGAAGATCATCCTTGTTGTGAAATATTTCAATTCTCTTTGTTAATTTCAGGGTATGTGGATTTGATTCATGGATTCCCTCTCATCCATGAAGACCTAAGAACCCTCCTCTTTAAATTATGATTTTAAGTTTTCTTTAAGGTTGTGTTCTTTAAATTTTGAAGTATTTAATTGAATGGGATTGTGTGTTGTAGAATTAGGTGATTTAAAGTTGATTTAAGATAGAATTATGTGAATATTCAATGGCTTTGATGATTATAGTGTTATGCATGTCCCATTTTACTCATGGGTAGTATTTAAATGATGTTTTGAAGGTTGGTTTGACTTGAATTTCTCATGAACTACTCTTGATTTGAATTTAAAGTATGAATCTTAGTACCCATGCTATTCTCATTGTTCCTCATGGCATTTCATGCACGATCATGGATATTTTGATGAAAGTTTTGATGTGGGCTAAGTCCCAAACATGTTTATGACTATGCTTTTTAACAAGTATGGGTTTTGGCAAAGTTGTGATCAGACTAAGTCTATGATATGGCTCTTTGAGCAACATGGGTGTTTACACCAATATGATTTGACAAGTATGACAAGTATGGACCTACTCTTATGCATGAAGTTTGACATGAAAGTTTGTTTAGCGTTTTAGTCCATGAGGCATGATTATGAAATGTGTTTGACTCTTTTTAAGTATGGATGAGTAATGAAAGTGATTTGGCTTTTAAGTCCATGTATGCATGGTTAGATGTTCATATGTCAAGTTTCCGTTTTAAAATCATGTATATGTATACGTATTCTTGTGGGATAATGATTTAGAACCGAGAAGGATTGGAATAGTAAGTGGGTTATCCCCAAGGGTCCATCTCCTTTCCCGAAAATATGTGCCACCATAGGTTGCTACCGAAATGGGAGGCCCGTAAGGTATGCTTTTATATGATATGCTATGTTATGTAAATCCATCCGAAATGGGAGACCCGTAAGGAAGGTGGCCATCACACTGAAATGAGAGGCCTGTAAGGTGTGGTGTAGATCACCTTTGGCAAGTAATCTTCTCCGATCCAATGGGAGGCTTTATTGGGCAAGTTTATGTTGTAGCTCAGATGAGTTTGGATGTCTGTTATGGTTCCATCCCCTCTATATTATAAGTATTATGGCATTTCATGCATCATGATTATCATGGCATATTGTCCCTTGTTATATTCTCTTCTATGTATGTGCCCATGCCATGTAGGTTGTTAAAGGTCCATGTGCATATGGATTTGCATGCCTGCATACTTCGTGTTTTATTATGCTAACCCATACTCTTGTCTACATATTCTAACCATGTAGGGACCAACAAATACCTCTATCTACCTTTACACGATGAGTGATCTCTTGAAGCTACTGGCTTGTCGTGAGCCCTTTGTTTAAGGGCAATAGCTACCCTTTATATCTCTTGTAGTTGTTTATTTCCTTATTTTATGTATTGAGGGTGAGCTTCAAATTATGTCGAGGCCCCACTCTTTCTATGTAGAGGCAATGTTGGACATACTATACTTTTGCACGTTGTATTATGCTTATTTTAGGTTGTCATGACTATTGGGATTATGTTATGGAAATGATGTTTCGATTATGCTTATGCTTAGGTTTATGGAATTATGAATGTTGGGAATGTGCTTATGTGGAAAGTCCCATGACCCGGGTGTGCCCTCATAGCTTAAGTCCTACTTACCCACCCTTAGAAATACTTGTTATGTGCTATGTGATTCATACTTATCCCATTCCTGGCAATATCCCATACCTTGAGTCCAAAGCCCCGTTTCCCCTAGAATTATGTGTTATGTGTTTATTTTTTACGCTTTCGAACCGATGATGTGTGAGATGATGCTATGATGGCTTGATCGAGAACCTTCGAGTTCTCTTTTGCCATGTCACATCTAGGCCCAACTTTTGGGTCGTGACAAGGAATATGCCTAAACTCTATCTTGATAAATTTCTTATATAATTCTTCACACACTGTAAATAATGAGAGTGTCTTCACATTCTTGGTTCTCTATTCTCCTTGCACTTGATAAAGCAATAAGTCTGAGTTTCCTATGACCAACAGTTCTTGTATGTTCATATCAGCAACCATTTTGAGTCTAAAAATACAAGCCTCATATTCTGCCATATTGTTAGTGCATAAGAATCTGAACTTTGCTGAAACTCGATAATGTTGACCTGCTTCTGAGACCAACACTTCCCTAGCACTGACTCCTTTAGAGTTTGCAGCACCATCAAAAAATATTCTCCACCCTAGATATTCCTCTGAAATATCCTCTCCAATAAAAAATCTCTTCATCTGGGAAGTATGTTTTAAGAGGCTTATACTCTTCATCCACAGGATTTTCAACAAGGTGATCAGCTAGCACTTGTCCCTTGATGGCCTTTTGAGTACATATATAATTTCAAATTCACTTAGCAAAATCCGCCACTTGGCTAGCTTTCTAGTAGGCATGGGCTTTTGAAAGATATACTTGAGCGGATCCATCCTTGAGATGAGAAAAGTGGTATATGCACATAAGTAATGTCTTAGATTTTGTTTGACCCAAGTCAAGGAACAACAAGTGCATTCCAATAAAGTCTATTGAGCTTTATAAGGTGTAAACTTTTTGCTCAAATAATATATCGCTTGCTCTTTCTTCCTAGTTTCATCCTATTTTCCCACCACATCAAAATGCTTTGTCCGACACAGATAAGTATAACAACAATGGTCTCCCAGGATCTGGAGGCACCAAAACAAGTGAACTGGACAAATACTCCTTGATTTTTTCAAAAGTTTGTTGAAAATCTTCTGCCCATTTGGTAGCAGCATTCTTTTTTAGCAACTTGAAGATTGACTCACAAATTATAGTTGATTGTGCAATAAATCGACTGATGTAATTAAGATGACCAAGAAAACTCATTACATCTTTTCGACTTCTAGGAGGAGGTAAGTCTTGAATAGCCTTTATCTTTGAAGGATCTAATTCTATTCCCTTTCTACTCACAATAAAACCCAACAACTTTTCGGCAGGGACACCAAATGCACTTTTGCGAGATTTAATTTCAGATTGTGTCGCCTTAACTTGTCGAAGAACTTCTTCAAATATGCCATGTGATCTAATCTCTTTCGTGACTTGATAATGTCATCATCCACATAGACTTCAATCTCCTTATGGATCATGTCATGAAAAATTGTAGTCATAGCTCTCATGTACGTCGCTCCTGCATTCTTGAGTCCAAAAGGCATTACTCGATAACAATACACTCCCCAAGGTGTGATGAGTGTTGTTTTCTCTACATCTTCTTCGTTCATGATAATCTGGTGGTAGCCTGCAAAGCAATCAACAAATGACTGCAACTCATGCTTAGCATAATTATCAATAAGTATGTAGATGTTCAAAAGAGGAAAATCATATTTTGGGTTGGCCTTATTGAGATCCCGATAATCTACAGATACTCTGATTTTTCCATCTTTATTTAGCACTGGCACTATGTTGCCTAACCACGTAGGATACTTCGACTCATATGACATTGGCATCAAATTGCTTGGAGACTTCTTTCTTAACCTTTATACTCAAATTAGGCTTAATCTTTCTTTGCTTTTTTTTTACTGGGGGTAAGATGGATCGATTGGCAACTTGTGTGAAATAATGTCCGTACTTAACCCCGACAGATCATCATAAGACCATGCAAACACATCCATATATTGTCTCAGTAGATCAATAAGTTCTTTTTTTTGAGTTGGAGTCAAATGGACGCTGATTCTTATTTTTCTTTCCGCTTCTGAATCTCCCAAATTTATTATCTCAGTTTCATCCAAATTTGTCTTTTCTTTTCTCTCAAAATGTTCAAATTCTTAAGTCAACTCTTCAGGCTACATATCTTCTTCATATTCTGCAAAAAGTTGTTCGCTATTTGAGGTTTGTTCACTCATTTCATAACATGTCCCATTCTCAATATCAACAGTTTTATTAGTTTTCTTGTTGAAAGAGAGAAGAAAAATAATAAGTTTAATAAATTTAAGAACAAAATCTGAATTTAAGACAATAAGTAGTTTAAAAACTTAGCAAAAGTGTAGTTTAGATTTGACATTTGAGCTTTCAAATGATGGAGGCAAAACATATAAAAATTTTAAACATGATCCAGGCCTCAATTTTGAATCATGTTGCTTAGATTCTAATACAATCATCTATCAAGATTCCCAAAGAGTCAAGGATGGGTTACAAGTCCAATTGTTCAAAGCATGTCTAGGCTCAACAACTCATATGATAGGGGTCTTGGTGCAATCTTCCAAAATCACATTGCATTCTGCTTTTTCAATGAATAGGTTTTTTAGTCCTTCCACGAGGTTATCCTCAACAGCTTCCTCTGATTCTTGTGCAACAAACACTTTGGAAAATGACTGATTCAAAGATGGGATCGGTTGGGGTAAAGGACTGTCACTTATTCTTTTGTGATTAACCGATAAGACTTCTTCAAGAATAGGCTTGTATCCTATACCAAAGGTCTTTTCTGACCAAGCAATTGAATTGGTTCTACTATTTTGTTCAAATTCACTCTAACACCTCGACCGGGCACAAAACCATTCTTCAGCAGTTCCTAAGCCACCAACATAAGCACCCGTGACAATTTTACCCTTTTAACTTTATTAGAGCACATGATCACCCTAGTATACAATACATATCCATCCAACTCTTCTAAACTCTCAATCACACGGATCGAATTGTCAACCTTCTCTGTGAACAATAATTTTCTGATGATTCCAGACAAATTTCAAAGTCTGGTGTAGAATAGAAGGAACTCCACCAGCCACGTAGATCCATGGTCTTCCAAGTAATAAATTGTAACTAGCAGATATGTCCAATACTTGAAATTCTACCATAAACTCCTTTGGTCCGATTTGTAATGGTAAATCAATTTCTCTAATGTCTCCTCTTTGTGCCCCATCAAAACCTTTAACCCTTACATGAATTTCACGGATTTTCCCAATATCAATCCCCAAAGATCGAAGTGTAATGAAAGGACATATGTTAACAGCAGCACCATTATCAATCAAGACTCTAGAAACAAACTTGTCCCTGCATCTAATAGTGATATTCAAAGCTTTGTTGTTCCCCAAGCTTTCAGGTGGAAGTTTATCATCATAAAAAGAGACTTTGTTAGCTTCTAAAACTTGTCTTACCATGGTTGAAAAACTTTCTCTTGTTGTCTCAGCTGGAGCATAGGCTTCACTTAGAACCTTCACCAAAGTACTCCTATGAGTTGCAGAATTCATTAGTAATAACATTAAAGAAATTTGGGCGGGAGTTTTTTTCAACTGTTTAACAACAAAATATTCCTTAGTTGGCATCTTTATAAAAAATTCCTCCACTTCGGCCTCTGTCACTATCCTTTTCTAGTTTTTTTCCTTAACTGGGCCTCCTCACGCAACTTCTTCAGGGGAATAACAATGCCCATATCTTGTCATTCCAATGGCGACAGTTTCCATAACTATTTTCTCTTTTCCTTTCACTTTTGCATCGGCTGACTAATTCCAAGGAACTTCTTTGGTGTCAAAATAAGGTGATTAAGCAACCAAGGCGGTGATTTGAGGCTCGGGAACAAGAAATTCCACCTCAATTGGTGCTCAAATTTGGTCTATGATTATGGGAGCAACAAAGCCTAATGTCACAACACTTTCCTTCTTTTTGACAGATACAATGGTCCTTTCCAAATTGTACTCTTCATCAATGGTGACCATGTTCACATTCCCATGGTTTGGCAGAGGATTATTGTTTACATTAGGGGCAACATCTTTAAGCTGAATGACTCCTTCCTTGATCAGTACCTTAATCTTATCTTTGAGTTTAAGGCAATTTTTGGTATTGTGTCCAGCAGCTCCAGAATGATAAGTGCAATGCTTAGTCTCGTCATATCATCCTGGAAGGGGATTAGGGATTCGCCCTTGAATTGGCTAATGTACTCCTTCCATTCTCAATCTTTCATATAGTTGGGATACAGGCTCAGTTAAAGGTGTATAGGTTTTGGCTGGTCATTTTGTAATGTTTGGGCGGGGTCTGGGTGCACCGGATGGATGGGTTTGTGGTGGGTAATGGGACTGGGATTGATGCATAGGTTGTGATATATTTGGATAGGTGGGTGCTCAATGTGGATAATATGTTGGTTGGGTAGCATAAACTAGATAAGGGGCAGGTGAATGTTGGTAATAAGGTTGAGGAATTCGGGTGTACTGACTATAGCATAGGGATTGTGGTAGGTTAACATTTGGTTTGGCCTACGTTTCTGGATGGTCATGACAGCAGATACTTCGTCCTTCTTCTTCTTAAGGGCTCCTCCAATTGAATCTAGTTGAATTTCCTTACTTGTTGCTTTCAGGGCTGCCAGGTTAGTAATTCTTCTCATTTTAATGCCTTTCTCAATAAATTCCCCCATTCTGACAACCTTAAAGAGCTTTTTTGCTACCACGCTGATAATCTTCTCGTAGTATGTTGTATCCTTTTGAGATTGTATAAAAAGAGAAGTCATTTCACTTTCTTTCATCGGACGTTGAACCTTCGCAGCGCCTGCTCTCCACCGAATAGCATATTCCCTAAAAGACTAGATTGACTTCTTTTCTAACTTCATCAAATGGAATCTAATCTGGGAGAGCCTCAATATTAAACATGAACCTATCCATAAAATCTTGCGCCATCACACTCCAAATACACCATTTTTGTGGATCTTGACTTGTGTACCAATCGAGGGATTCTCCCGTCAATCTCCTGATAAACAATTTCATCCTAACGACTTCATCTTTCCCCACTCCTACTAACTTATCATATTACGACCTTAAATGAGCTCAAGGATTTCCTTTCCTATCAAATACATCAATTTTTGGTACTTTATATCCTATAGGCAGCTCAACATCGGGATGAACACATAAATCCTCATACTCAAGCCCTTCATATTCCTTGTGGACTTGAATATTTTTTAATGCTTCCTTTAAACCTTGAATCTCCCTTGCTACATGCTCATTTGCTCTCGACTTTGCTTCTCTTGCCATTTTTCTTAAATGGATCGACTTATGGCATGGTTGGCATTTGGACAACTAAAGGTTGATCTTCCGCTACATATACTTGAGGCACATATTATGTTTTAGGAATTATAGTGTTTGGCACTGGTATGTGTTGGGTTGCATGGTATTTTTGGGTGAGTGGAGTAGTTTGGATTAGTGGGGTAATCTAGATAGGGTGGAGTTTGGGTAAATAAGGTAGAGTGGATAAGTGGAGTTTGGGAAAATGAGGCAGTTTGGGTAAATGGAGTTTGGGTAAGTGTAGTGGAGGGTAATAGATGGTTTATTACGTGTTGCCCCAGTGACAAATTGGCTTGTTGAAGGTTAGCAACTGGTTTAGAAGTAGTTGGGCTAGTTTTCTACAGGGCAGAGTTGGGTGAAGGAATGTCAACAGGTGAAAAAGATGACGGGATGGTTGAATTTTTTCCATGCTCAGGAAGTGGTGTGTTCAGGCTGATTGACAAATTGGTGAGGTTTCGAAGTCGATCAATTTCACTTTGCATGTGGCCATTTGTTGCATCAAATTGGCAATGTGTTCATCATAAGGAATTGAATCTCTTCATTCCAAAGTTTTGGGTTCATCTCTTGGAACAGTGACAAGTCCCAAACCATTTTGATCCAATGCACCTGAATCAGTCTCATTGATGGATAATCGAGCTTTTGACCTTGTGAAGTATGGGTGATCCGCCAGTTTGTAGTCAATGCAAATCAACCTTTTGGGGAATAAAATTAAAGAAGAAAGCAAAAAACTTTATAAGAAAGAAAACAATGTTAGTATAAAGCGGATAATCGTTGCTTCAATAATATCAAATAATAAGGCAAATAATGAAACATGTATAATAAATAAATCACATAGCAAATAGGAGAACAATAGAACAAATGCGTCCTAATATGCGCGGGACCTCTTTAATGCCAAACGTGGGCCTAAACGCCGAATATATGAGATTATGAAAGATTGATCTAAGTCATTGAGGTAAATTGATTTTGGAAGATAAAAGACCAAGTCTTTCATTAAATACTAATAAACAAGTACAATGAAAAGGCAACACTAAGATTGCAATGAAAATACGACATAACATGAGAATAATACTAAGATTACAATTAAATATGACATAACATAAAGACAATATTAAGACTTGGCCTAAATTGCTTCTTATCAAGACGGTGGAGTAAATGACGATGGTGCTTCAGTGTCACTTGGTCCTACCCCAACATTTTTCAAATACTGCATTATATTTGTCATTTGAACCCACATATCTGAAGTGACTGTTGTAGTTCTGAGATGAGTGTGTTGTATCCAAATTGTCATCCTGATATCTTCAAAACCTTGCTCACCTTCTAGGCTTATGCTATAGAGAGCCTCTCGAAGCCACGCCTGATATTCTAGAATTCCTCTAGCTGGTCCATTTCCTAGCTCTGTCATGATAGCATTATCCCATTCATGAAGAATCTTTCCAGCTCTAGAAATTTCAAAGACTCTCATATTTGCTCGAAGAGGGATTACTTGTATTTGACCAAATTGTTGGAGCATGCATACAGAAGCATATGGTTGAAGCCCTTACAACCCAATAAGTTCAATGTAGTATAACCTTCTACATCTTACATAGATAGTGGAACATGAGATTTCCATTGAATTTGATCACTAGTGCAGGAAGCTAAGAATATTTGCCAATCATCAGTACCATATGGAAACACAAATTATTTCATCTTGTTGTAAAAACTATCAATATGATTTGTGTCACTATAACATACATCCGCCATGTTCTTGCGTTGGTAGAAATGTTCCATTTCCCATATTTGTAAAAGAAGATTACAACCTTCAAAGAAGTTTGTTTCTCCTCTTTTACACTTTCCAAGAGCTTGAAATATTTCTGCTAAACTCATAGGGACTAAGGTGAGTTCTTTGCCATCAACTCCCTCAAAAAGTACTCTAGCCACAGAAAATATACAAGTATTGATCCTTCCATGTCCTCGTGGAAACACCAAAGTCTCTAGTAAAGCCACAACAAATATGATATGACGCCTAGCTTGCCAATGGAAAGAAGTGCAACCGAATTCCTTCCTGAACAACTTGTAACTATTTGGGCACCCATATCTCTCATATAAATAATCCAAAGAAACCCAATTGTGTTCAAAGCATACAAGTTCTTTGGTATTCTTCAATCATAAGTAACAAAGGAATTTCTTTCTGGATTGGCTGTGTGGAATAATTTGACCTCTCCCTTGATACTTTAACTAAATAAAATAACTTATTTCCTCCAATGTAGGTGTTATCTCAAAGTCTCTGAATATAAATATGACATGTTCAGGATCCCAAAATTAAATTAATGCCCAAATCACATGCTTGTCTGGAGAGATATTAAATAACTTGGTGAGAAACCCCGCTCTTCTCGTAATTTCCAGTTTTTCACCAAGGCTGAAACCTTCCCACCATTCTTTCAACTTGTAGGGGGCGCCTTCAACCATCCTAATTTGGAAAATTTGCAGGACTGGATCCATTTTACACTAGAAATGAAGAAAGTAAATAAAACAAATCTCCAAACTCATTATGCCAAAAGTAGACTTGAATCCGTCTATCATGATCACATTGCACAAAATATGTTTCATTGGTCGTTGGGTTGTGAAACTCATCGACATATGGGTGGATTTCCTAAATGTGGAGTTCATGTCGAACATCAACCTACCTAAGGTATATGCATGCATGACCTAAATTAATGGGGTGGTATAGCTCTATCTTATGCTTTTCTAAATTTGGCTTACTAGACAAAAGGTTCCCGAGCAGACAACTCGAGTGAGAAGACTATGCGATCACACGAAAATAGATTCGGACACCCCGCACATATGCCAACTCTCCTAAATTTTAGAATTATTTTTGAAAGAAATTTGTGGATGCGCAAAGCACACCTCACGTGTACATGTGATAGTGTCAATTTTCTAAAATTGGAGAAAATATGTACGGAATGACAATTTATATAAAGCAATAACAAATAAGCAATTTACATAGACATAGCAGATAATAATTAAGCAAATAAGGTAAAGCAAACAATAAAAATAAATCAAACAAATTTTTTAAAAAGAAATTAATTATTAACCTAAGTTTGTTATGGTTTAGAACCTAAAGTTCCCCAGTAGAGTCGCCAAGCTATCATATCCCATTATAACTGAGGTCAAACAGTGTACAACATATTGAAGATTCCTAATTAATAACTTAAGGAGTCACCACCTAATTATTTTAAGGTAAATTAGGATACCTATTTTCTAAAGTGATGCTAAATTAACTCTAACTAAAGGTCTACTTAATGTATGTGATACTAAATAAGGGCTCTAATTATCCAAAAGAGAAGGTGTAAGGCTCCCTTTAAGATTCGTTAAAAAATGATTAACCAGCCAAACTTAGGTTAAAAGAGAACTTCAAAATACATTTTTTACTTAAGAAAATATTAATATCTATTATAATTAAATTTAAATTAATCTGAAGAAAATGTTGATGTATAAAATTAAAAAAACATATTAATTTTGTGTATAAACATTCCAAAAAATAAAAGAATGAAAAAAATAAAACATATTAATATTGTGTATAAACATTCCAAAAAATAAAAGAATGAAAAAAATACTTATTATATTTAAAGAAAAAAGATTAATTAAGACTTAATTTTTCTAATGGGCTAAAAAGTTAGAAATATATATATATCATATATATATATATAAAAGAGTATTGGCAGTCCGCCTACGTGGCACTCTACAAAATTAACATGTGTATTTATCTATTTTTTAGAAATTTTCTTTTTATCTCTTATTCAAATTTAAATGCTTTTAAACTCCTAATTAAACTAATTGAAGAGTCACATCATTTACGAAGGGTCAGAACCATTTCTCCCCCACTATTGTATATATGCATAATGCTTCAGCAAACATGGTAAGTGATAAGGGCTTAATTGATGGATTCATGTGAGAATTTTCTTTTTCTGTTTTTCTTGAATTATATTTGTTTTACTGTATTTCGATAGTTAGCGCCGACGGCAACCACTGTAAAGAAATATTACAAGGCAAAGGATGGAAAACAACAAACCACCCTACAGAACTCCTTCATTTTAATGTCGGTGTAAATCTCGCAAACCTACTTTACAAGCAGTAGAGTGCATCGTTAGATGTTAGGCTACGATTGTGGAAATTGAAGTTAACTGGTGAGTTTTTAGAGGAGTTGCATCATTTTCGTTATCTGATTTCAATTTGTTCCAGAATGGCATAATTAGGATATTTTTATTTTTCCTCCAAAATGGAAAAAGTTTCAACATTCTAACTTCATCAATATGTTGAGGCTCTTAAAAGGGTTTGTGGTTCTTTTTAGTTGGTTTTTCCTCTGAATTTTATGGTCAACATATATATAAACTTAAGAAAAAATAAATAAGTGCAATATGAAAGATAGACTTCCTCCTCTCCAGGCTTTTCTTTAGAATTGTAACATAGAAAAAGTTATTTATTATATCATTGAGTTAATTTTTAAAACTGATTTCATCGAGTCAATGGATCATAGAAAAACCATTACGAGAGAGAGGAGAATGAGGTCTTCCAGATTTCTGAAGTATATTTTGAGCCTATTTGAATTGGCTTATTGTAAGTGTTTTTAAGTCAAAATAGTTTTTAATCATTTTTAAAAGTATTTGGATAACTTAACAAAGTACTTATAAGTATTTGCTCCATCCGTTCAATAATAGTTGTCTAATATTAACTTGATATAGAGATTAAAAAGTAGTATATGATAGAGGTAATTTTAGCAAATCATCATTTGAATATAATAAATACAATGTATTAAAAAATATAATTGAAAATGACTATAATTCAAGATAACGATAAATTAGGAACTGAGTATAAAATTCTCTATTAGTTTCATAAAGTGGACAAGTAATGTTGAACATGTTTTGTAGTATAATGGACATGTAAAGATGAATTGAGCATAGGATTAATAGATTAAGAATATGAGAAGACCTCATAAAAATACTAAAAATTATAAACAAATTAAAAAAGAATTAAAAAACCTCTATAAAATATATAAAGAACTA
>JBCEWC010009193.1:0-19023 GCA_038996855.1 Solanum aculeatissimum
TAGGTCGGTCAAAATTGGGTGTCAACAGCTGCCCCTTCTTTGCTCGGGAATGAAGGATGAATTGTCGAGCAAAGAAAATTGACGGAGTAGCCGATTTTGTCCGATGGATGAAATAATATCGGAGAGACCAATATGACAAAAAGGGTTGCGAAAAATTTCGGCCGAGACTTCGGTTTTCAAGTCGCCTACATATCTCTGGTTATACGAGAATCAGGTCGCGTGTAGTTTTAGATTTAGGAACGAATGAAATTCCTAAAAAAATAAAATTAACCGAGCAAGACTTGAGGTAGGAGAGATAGTGGCTTGAATGGAAAGGATTAGCGCATAAAGTGGCACGAACGATGAGTCAAGACAGGGTGCAAGAAGACCTATGTCAAAATAATTACGTAGGATTAAGGAATTACATCTAAGAAACGAGAAGCCTTCTATACTTGCAGTTTCTAATATAACTAAATGGAATAGTTAGCTCTTAAATATAAAAATGTGAACCAATGCGATGAATACTAGAAAAGAAATGACAGGGGTAGATAAGAAATCGTATCTGTATTGAGAAAAATGATGTCGGCAAACACTTGGCTCTTCTTGTAAGGATTGCAGTGGCCCAACTAACTTCTGAAGACGAACTAAACCTTAAATAGATTTTTTAGCATACAGAAATATGATAATGTGAAAATAAATGTTAATAAACAAATTAATAGCTTAAATATTCTTATTATAAGGCGGATAAGCCTAAATGTTCTATTGTAAGGCGAACAAACCTGCATGTCCTATTGTAAGGCGGACAAACCTAAATGTCCTGTTATAAGGCGGACAAGCCTGAATGTTCTATTGTAAGGCGAACAAGCCTGCACGTCCTATTGTAAGGCAGATGAACCTAAATGTCCTATTATAAGGGGACGAATGTCCTATTGTAAGGTGGACGAGCCTGAATATTCTATTGTAAGGCGAATGAACCTAAATGCCCTATTGTAAGGCGAACGGGCCTTATGATAGTAAGCCTAAATGATAGCAAAATTTAAATAATTAAAGTAGTTACTTGATTTGTAGTAGGCCCAAATAATAACTTGGTCCAAATAGTAGCTCTTTCAGTCAACTTTAACAGTAGGCCCAGGTTTTGTTTGTTCCTGTATTCAAAGAAAAAACGTGAATTTTGAAAGGCGAAATTATGTCATACCTTTGTTGTTTTGGATCTCATGGAGCTTGAAAATACATTCCATTGTGATGAAATTTTTGAGAATTTCTCAAAAATATCTGCCCCAGTTTAGAGTATTTTCCCTTCTTCTTTGTTAAGGATGTTGTATACTCATGAATTTTTGAGAGACCTAAAAAATTTTGCCCTAGTTTGACCTGTGAGATCTCTATATTCCTGTTTCACTCAAATAAACTTGTCAACTAAAAGGGAGTGATTGTCTAGTATTCAAATATTAATGCTTGATTTTGGATCTGAAGTCAATTGTGTCTAGAAATAATTTTTTTATTGATAGAGACCAGACCCAATAATGGGCTGCCTACGTATTCCAAAAGGAAATCAGGTCTGACATAGTTCGGGATTACAAGAGAAAGTAACTAAATGAAAGATAACGTAGATAGGGAGTAAGGATCATTTCTTTATCAAATCCTTTGACATGATTTGCGCTTCTTTGACAAACTCCTTGTAGGGTCGCCTTGAACAATAACAAAGTTTGTCACAACTGAGTTGCAATTTCTGTTTAGTGACCCTTGTTGCACTATCACTTCTTCTTTTTCAATCAAATTTTGAATCTTGTTCTTCAGTGCTTGACACTCCTTAGTATCATGACCTTGAATATTTGAGTGATACATGCAAGTCTTAGAGGGATCAAAAGCTGGAGAAGGGTATCCAGGAATCCATCCTTTTCTTGGTTTCAAAAGCCCTTGAGTCCATAATCTTTGGAAAATACTAGTCAACGTCTCACTTAAGGGAGTAAAGGTACGAGGCTTCCTTACCTCATAATGTGTTTGATAAACTTTTGAGGGGCTTTTATAAGAGTCGGACTGTGCAGGAGAAGCTTGTGGATTCAGAGGCTTGGGATATACCCCAAAAAAGGCGTGAACTTGTTCAGTATCTTGGATGCGGTGTTCTTGAGGCATAGGGGTTGAAGCATCCTTGTTCCCATCATTTAATGCTTGAATGAGAGTTTGTTCATCAAATATTCTTCCCGTCTGTATGCCATATTCTAATTCTTTTCCAATTTGAATTAGACTATCAAAAGTTTGAATGCTTGTGAAAAATAAAGTCTTATAATATATGCCATCGAGTGATCGGATGAAGGTTTGGACTAACTCCTCTTCATATGGTAGGTGACATATTTTAGAAGCTTCTAATCTCCATCGTGTGACATATTCTTCAAAAGATTCATGAGGCATTCTCCTTACCTCGAGCAAATCTAGCATTGTAGGATCATTTCTAATGTTGAATTTGTATTGCTCTACAAAGTCTCGGGCCATATCTTCCCAGCCAAACCACTTGTCAAAATCCTATTTAACATACCAAGCGAAAGCGATTCCAGACAAACTCTGAATAAATAATCTCATTAGGAGAGCTTCGTTATTTTTTATGCCCACTAATCTGCTACATTAATCCGTGAGATGTGCAATTGGATCTCCGTGTCCGTCAAACAAGTTGAATTTTAGAATTTTGAATCCTAATGGTAAGTCAACTCTTGGATGTAGGCATAACTTCTCGTACCTCCAGTCGTGGACACTTTTTGAGCATAATTTCTCATTCACTCTTTTTTCCAAATCAACAATCCTTTGTTGTAGTGCATTCAAGTCGGACTTTTCTGTTTCATCACGTGCTTCAACATTTTACAAAGCATCAAAATGAACATCTATTGGAGATATTGGTCGAGGGAGAGTGCGAGCAAGAATAGAATGAGGAGAGAGAGTCCACAAGGTACTTTGAATTGGATGAGAAGAAGGTTGATTGGTATTTTTACGGATATTGAGCAAGTTTGACATATTGCAGATCCTCAATCAAGCCAATGTTCAAATATTAGAAAACCTTTAAGCAAAAATAAAAAATAAATAAATAAGACAAATAGAAAAGTTAACATACGACATAAGTAAATGAACATCAATAAGGACAATACAATTAAGTCTGAAAAATTATTAATGCTAATTTAAGCGCATATAAAAAATGAACGATTATGACACTTTTATTTATTTAATTAATTAACTAGAAATAATTGATAACATACTTGATGAAAGGCAAGACACCAAATTAAGAACGAAACATTTATAATCGAATTAAATAAACAAATAAGCGTCCTAAATGCACAGGACCTCGTTGAGTCCGAGGTAGGCCTAAGACGACAAATAAGTGATCAAAATAATAAATCCAAGTCTTATTAATATTGTTCGGAGTTTAGAATTAGCACAAGAACAGACGATTTAAAGAGTTATTTTATTAGTAATCATTACAACTATTACAATTTTGAAAGATATAAATGGAAATTAAGAAGGGTTGGCATAATCTTAATTTCAAATTTTCTCCAAAAGCATTGATGGAACCTCAAAACCTACAAAACAAATGGATTTTCTAAACTCCGACTAACATAATTTGGCTTGGATTAATTTATTGTGATCACATAAACACATAGTATGCAATATTTTGTCTAGAGAGTGATTGTACCCTTTAGACTTGAATAGGGTGGCTACTATCATTGTAGATTGACCCCGTGGGTCAAACTACCTAGGGCTTATGCATGCATGACTTAGATTCGTGGATGGATAAAGCTCTAACTTAGTTTTCTACAGAGTGGGTTAGACACGGACTGAGGGTAATCTTATGTGAGAAGCACGTGGTCCAGCGGTGGTAAGACCATCCGCCATTCACCACGCAAGCGCTTACTCTCTAAAATTTGGTTTTGAAAGGAAGCGGGAGGTGTGCAAAGACACACCATCAACCATAAAAAGAAAAAGAAAGGAGGTTCCCAAGTGGGGGGGGGGAAGTATGAACGAAATGACAGTTATATAAAGCAGTAACATTTAGCACAAAAACAGTTAACGGGGAAGGGACTTTGGGAATTAGCAGAAATATAAACACATAAAGGAAAGGAAATGGGGGAGAAGGAAGGGGGATTGCATAATTAAAAGGAATGGGAGGGGTGTTAGAGGGATTGCAAAAATTAAAGGGAAGGGGAGGGGATGTTAGAGGTATTGCAAAAATTAAAGGGAAGGGAAGGGGTGTTAGAGGGGAATAAGGAAGGGGATGTTAGAGGGGACGATGGGCTGTCTGGTCTCTCGTGACTCAAATATCCAGAAAAATTTATTTTTGAATCATCAAGTCACAAAACTTATTCCACAGGTCGTAGAATGATGTACGGTCCATATAATATCTAATACATGGGACCTCAGACTTAGAAAAATTCACTATGTCACCTAGGCAATCTACGAGGTCTCATCTACGAGTCGTAGATCACTCTATAGCCCCTAGGTGACCTTTCGTGATTTCTTTGAGTGATTTTTCTTAGTCATTTTCTTATCTTCTCCTGGGAATTTATAACTGACTAGGTGAAATGAATTATGGGGTGTTATATTATCTCCCCCTTTGGATCATTCATCCTCAAATAAAGAGCAATCTAAGAACCTAGTCAAGGAACGAATCATATCATGGACTCTAATAATCAAACAGTGCACGAATCACGTATACGATCAATCAATTAAGTAGTCAAGTAAGTAATTAACCAACAAATCAAACCAATCATCAATTAGACTCTAGGACTCTACCATTATTCAAACTCAGAATAGAAGGTAACTCAAATAATAAGAATGAATTATTACCGTTAACTCTCTCATCATCAATAAGTAGGAATAAACGCGGATATTTAGCCTTCATATCTTCTTCAGCCTCCCAAGTAGCTTCTTCTACAAACTTATTTCTCCACAACACCTTGACAGATGCAATCTCTTTAGTTCTTAACTTGCGAACTTGACGATCAAGGATTTGAATGGGGATTTCTTCATAACTCAAATTGTCTGTCACTCCAATACTTTCAACAAGCACAACCAACTGTGGATCTCCCAAACACTTCTTAAGCATGGAAATGTGGAAGACTGGATGGATGACCACTAATTCTGGTAGTAACTCCAATTCATAAGCTACATTACCCACTCGCTTAAAAATCCGATAAGAACCAATATACCTCAGACTCAACTTCCCACTTTTTCTAAATCGTATCACACCTTTCATAGGTGACACTTTCAAATATACCCAATCATCGACCTCAAACTCCAAGTCCCTTCTTCTAACATCGGTGTAGGATTTTTGTCGACTCTACACAATCCTCAATCTTTCTCGGATAATTTTCACTTTCTCTATGGCTTAGTGAACCAATTCTGTTCTAATCAACTTTGCCTCACCCACCTCGAACCAACCAATCAGTGATCTACATCTCCTCCCACAAAGTGCCTCATATGGGCCCATCTAAATACTCAAATAAAAATTATTATTGTAGGCAAACTCAATCAGAGGAAAATGGTCATCCCAATTACTTTTAAATTCACTGACGTAGTCTCTCAACATATCCTCTAAGGTTTGAATTGTGCACTCTGCCTGGCCATCAGTTTATGGGTGGAAAGTAGTGCTGAAATTCACCTTCGAACTCAAACTTTTTTGGAAAGATCTCTAAACGTGAGTAGTGAATTGGGCTCCTCTATTTGAGATGATAGACAAAGGGACTCCGTGCAATCTCCCAATCTCTCTTATATACAGTCGAGCATAATCCTCTGTGGTGTTAGTCGTCTTTACTGCCAAGAAGTGTGCAGATTTTATCATTCTGTCAACTATCACCCAAATCGAATCATGTTGTTTGCGAGACCTTAGTAAGCCTGTGACAAAGTCCATATTAATCATGTCCCACTTCCATTCTGGAATCTCAAAGTTCTGGCGACTCCACATGGCCTTTGGTGCTCAACTTTAATTTGTTGGCAATTTAGGCACCTAGAAATAAACTCGGCAGTGTCTCTTTTCATCCCACTCCACCAATAAACCTCTATCAAGTTGTGGTACATCTTGTTAGACCCTAAATGAAATGAATATCTGGAGTTATGAGTTTCTACCATGATCCTTTCTCGAATGCCATCAACATCTGGAACATATAATCTACTATGGTATCTCAATATTCTATCTCCCCCTTTGGCGAAAGTCATTACCTTTTGTTTATGCACATCTGCCTTCAATTGTAGCAAGATAGTGTCTTGGTATTGATTCTCCTTCACCTCTCTTATAAGAGATGATGCAGACCCATTATGTGTAAGAACTCCACCTTCACCAAATTCATCCAATTAAACTCCCAATTGTGTCAGTCTGTGAACCTCTTTAGCTAGCTCCTTTTTCTCCTATTTGACATGGGAGGTACTCCCCATGGATAATCTACTAAGAGTATCAGAAACCACGTTAGCTTTATTTAGATGGTAGAGGATGCTCATATCATAATCCTTGAGTAACTCAAGTCATCTCCTCTGCCTCAAGTTAAGTTCCTTCTGGGTGAAGACATATTGCAAGCTTTTATGATCTGTGAATACATCAACATATGCTTCATATAAGTAGTGGCACCATATCTTGAGAGCAAACACCACCGCTGCCAATTCCAAGTCATGTGTGGCATAATTCCTCTCATGCACCTTGAGTTTCTTAGAAGCATGACCAACAACTTTACCCTTCTACATCAATGCACATCCCTATCCCACTCTCGAGGCATCACAATAAATGACAAATCCATCAGTTCCTTCAGGCAAGGTCAACACTAGAGCAAGAGTCAACCTTGTTTTCACTTCTGGAAACTCTTCTCACACTCATCGGACCATTGAAACTTGACCTTCTTCTGAGTCAGTCTAGTCAATAGTGTATATATTAAAGAGAACCCATCAATAAATTTATGGTAGTAACCAACCAAACCCAGAAAACTTCTTATGTCAATCGGAGAAGGTGGTCTAGGTCAATTCTTAACCGCCTCAATCTTTTGAGTGTCCACTGGAACGCCATCACCCCAGACTATATAGCCTAGAAAAGCCATAGACTTGAGCCAAAATTCATACTTTGAAAATTTTGCATATAACTCATTATCCTTGAGTGTCTGCAAGGCAATTTTAAGGTGATTAGCTTATCTTATCTATGGAATAAACTAAAATATCATTCTCATGTTTTATTTTAACCTTACATAGATACATAGGATGAGATGGACAATCAAGTAGCAAGATTTTTTGCTTCAATCTCTTGAATCCCTAGCTTTTTTCTCTTTTTCTTAGCCCTAGTTTCTTAATGAGAACGTAATAGGGACATGAGAATTGGTTTAGGAATCCCTTTTACGCAAAAAACGACCTATATTGGTCATGAATTATGTTTAGGAGGGGTGGAAAAAAGTCTGAAATGCCTTTCAAAAAATTAAAATTTTTGAACTTCGGTTGAACAGGTCGTTAACTAGGTCCGCGACGCAGACTTGTTCCATCCACGTTAATTTTTTTCCAAAAACTTTTCGATCGATTTTCTAATCCCGTAGAAAATAATAGGACAAAAATTAAGTACAAGTCCGCGACGCGGACATGTCGCATACTTTTTTAGAATTGCGCTTTTGCCCTCAAAAATTATCTTTCGATCCGGCTCTAGAAATCAACCAAGATAATTTTTTCACATAATTTTTCGTGTTGATCGCGATTCCGACCTTAAATTTGCCAAAAGTATTTGGAAAGATTCGTTATGAAAGCGTCTCTAATCTAGAAAAATTTTAATAATTTTATCGAGTGTAATACCAACCTCTCGCGAATGCAGCAAGGAGCACGAGATAGTGGAGGCCATACCACCTCAACCCTTGCGAACCCAGATAAAGTGCCCCGGATGTGAAAGAGGACATTGACACAGCTGCATTACCAAAACACCAAGAATAAAATTCTCCGAGGACACTAACAATTCATTCAGAACATCGTACACATAATTCAGACAAGTTATCCCCACTAAATTCAATGTTTCGAGCTCAATGAAATCGTCAAACTGTGAATTCTGACTTGAAACCTATTAAATCACAATTAAACTAACTTTAAAATATCAAATTTTCTTCAGAATCTCTGAAAATTCAACCAAGACCTTATCTAGGACTAAAATCATTCCAAATCCAATGAAATCGTCAGAAATTCATTTCATGCGTTCGAACTTCAAAAGTTGACCAAAGTCAACTCAAGGTTAAAATTTCATAAACTTCCAACTTAAGACCTCAATCCATGAAACAATACCGCATCTATAATTGACAACACTCATACATCAAATTTTGTATTCCGGAGAAGATGAAACTGATTAAATTTTATTTCGAAACTCGAGACTCCAATTGTCATGAAAAAGCACTTTTGAACAACTCGAGGTTTCAAAGCTCTATTACTTTCAAATATCTCAACTTTTCAATCAAATAGCAAAACCAAGTTCATAAGATGATCAAACATGACTTGGAGTAATTATCAGGAGGAGTAAAAAGATAACAACACACCTAGTGAAATCCAAAAAGTGGGGTCGGGGGGAGGGGGGTAAAATGTACGCAGACCTTACCACTACCTTATAGAGATAGAGAAGCTTTTTTCGGAAGATCCTCAGCTCAAAAATATCAGGCCCCAAAGCAGAAGATACTAAATATGAAAGAGAAATGACTAAACGGAAAGCAAGTGATAATATATAAATACAACCTACTATACCACAGGGCTAGACATCATCCTTACCAACCTATTAACTTTCCACCCTAATTCGTGACTTCCACTCCTTTCTATCTAAGATCATGTCTTCGGTGATATATAGTTGCGTCATATCCTGTCTAATCACCTCCCCCCAATATTTTTTCAGTCTGCCTCTACCTCTCCGCATAACTCTTAAATCCAACCTATCGCACCCCTTAACAGGAGGGTCGACACTTCAAAAAATTTCAAAAATGATCTTAGGGTCATTACAAGAGTTGCCTTGTTTAGCTTCATCTTGCCTAGGTTTGGTAACCACAACTACATTAGGCGAATCCAACTTTCCATCTATCACAAATCTAGATCATAGCTTTTTTCTAGAGACTTGTAAAAAAATAGCTCCTTTACTTTTGAAGTGTCGTGCAAAATAATTTTCTATCATCAATCATATTTTTAAAACTAATTTTTATAAAATGAAGATTTAGCAAAAGTACATTTTTTGCTAATTGAAAAGAAAACTTTCTTTAATCTTTAATAGAACTTTGAAGAAGTGATTTATCAACCTCGAGGTATTATTATTTTACTTGTCAATTAGACACCAAACATGCTGGCGTTACACATTTTTTTAAAAACAAAAATTCACTAAAAACAAAATGATATGCTATATTAGATATCTGAAAGTGGAATATGACATCATTTAATCCATTTATGAAAACAACGTTGAAAGCATTTTTTTTCCTCAATTAGTACAGCACACACATAGTTAAAATTTAAAAAAAAAACAGCATCTTCATAAAATATTCAATGTTCATACAAAAATTCAAAAAGAAATCATACTATTAATGAATAATCTATTTTAATATAAATATAAATAGTTATTTTTATGACTCAAACTCCTAATTACTTATAAATCATATAGAGTGTCAACTAACAAATACAATAAAATTTAAATAAATGGTGACTCCTTTTAGTGGTAAAATTAGTGGTAGCTGGTGGAGTTTATTTCAAAGCAGACTTGGCCAGGAAAAGATGAACCACATACTGAGGTGGATGTCACCACTCTTATGATTTTCCACTTAAATATTACTTCTCCTCTTTAAAAAAATAATAACCTACTATGATTTGACACGAAATTTAAAAAAAAAAAAATTTAGTTTCATAGTTATAAATTAAAGTTATGTCTAATGTATCAAAATGTTTTTTAATCTTATGATCTTAAATATTTTATATAAAAAATTAAAATTAAAATATTGTAAAAAAAAAAAAAGAGGTCATTTTTTTTTAAATAAACTAAAAAATAATAAAAGAAAATAAATCATTCTTTTTAAATGGAAAGAGTAATCACTTTTATTGTTTAAAATGTTTTTTGTATATTGAATTAAGGAGTCATCACTAAAAGTATTTTGACAAATCCCTTTAATGAGAATGATTTTGAAATTTGAATCTTTAAGCGTTTTTTCTTTCTTTACAATGAATCTAAAGTGGGAGGTGAGGAGGGTGAAATAAATTAGGCGTATTTTATCTTTGTTTTTGTAAAATAAATAAGTTATTTTTTAAAGATTTTCGACTAATTAATATTTTTTTTATTTTTTAAAAATGATCTACTTTTATTTTTTTGTTGCGTTTAAAAAAGAATGACTCTTTTTTCTTATTTAGCAATATTTTAACTTCAACTTTTCACATGGAAAATTTAAGGTCACAAGATTAAAAAACATTTTGGTACATTTGATATAACTTTAATTTATGACTACAAGATTAAAAAGTCTTTTTTAATTTTCTTAAACATTGTGTGTTAAGTCAAACTAAATTATTTTTTTGTAAATAAAGAGAGTGTTATATTTTCCTTTATTCTTTAAATTTGCAAAAAGAATGATATTCATAATAATTTTTCTCTCGAACTCACCACCAAACCAATATCAATTCGCCACGTCGCAGCCTTTTCATCGTCCTGCCTGCTTGAGCTGCCTACTTCTGCTCCTGACCAACCACAATCTTCCAAAGCAGACAACTCTTCGTCGTCCTGTCTGCTTGAATTGTCTGCTTCAGCTGCTTAATTATATATTTTTAACTTATTCAACTATAATTTTACAATAATACCCCTGATGAGATATTTTTCCAACTGTTTCAACTGTGATTTTACTATCTCATTTTTGCAACTATTTCAATTGTGATTTTACTATCTCGCCCGGATCAATTATTTTAAGTCATGTAAAATGAGATATCATATTTTAAATTCAAATTTAGTTATATGAATAAGAATGTAAAAATAATTAATAAGTGTGAGTCTGACCAACCACAACTTTCCAAAGCAGACAACTCTTCACAGTCCTTTGTGCTTGAGTTGTTTGCTCCTGCTCCTGACCAACCACAATCTTCCAAAGTAGGCAACTCTTCGTCGTCCTGCCTGCTCCTGCTCCAAACCAACCAAAACCTTCTAAAGCAGGCAGTTGTCTGCTTCGGCTGCTTAATTATATTTCTTTAACTGTTTCGACTATAATTTTACAATATTATCTCTAATGGGATATTTTTCTAACTGTTTCAATTGTGATTTTATTATCTCGCCCTGATCAATTATTTTAAGTCGTGTAAAATGAGATATCATATTTTAAATTCAAATTTAGTTATACGAACAAGAATGTAAAAATAATCAATAAGTGTGAGTCTGATGAACCACAACCTTCCAAAGCAGACAATTTTTCGTCGTCCTTCGTCTTGAGTTACCTGCTCCTGCTCCTGACAATCACAGTCGTCCAAAGCAGACATTTCTTCGCCGTCCTGCCTACTTGAGCTGCCTCCATCCCCTGTCCCCCACCCCATACCAAGGGCAAACAAATTAAAATGAATGAAATATCATATTTTAAATTCAAATTTAGTTATACGAATAAAAATATAAAAATATTCAAACATATTTAGTGGGCCCAGACATCGCCCGAGCAGCTTTTACTAGTATACATATATATGATAAGATATTAAATTCTATAGATAATACAAAATAAATTGCAAATATATAAAACTAAGTGGCAATAAGGAATGGTGCTCACGTATGTATAGATATCTCTCGTAATTTTTGGAAGAATATTCTTTTATCCTAGAAAGGGTTCCTCAAACAAAATGAATAATAACAAACACTATTAAAAATAAAGATTTTTATTACTATAAATTAAAAAAAAATTATATTATAAAATATATTTTTTGTTCGTCAATCCATTTATTGAAAAAATACATGATAAAAAATAAATTTGCTGAAATACTTAAAAGTTTCCTAATATTTTCATATGAAAATACTATTATTTTTCTTAGCTGATTCAATCAAAATATTTATATAAACCATTATTGAAAATTGTTTAGTGCGAAAGTGGTGAGTTTTTTAGTAGCAAATACCTTTTGAGTAAAAGTACAATATATAGTCCTGTTCTTTTGTTCAAACTTGCATACTAGTAGTCATATAAAATTCAAATCATAAGTCAAGACAAAAATAAAATAAACTAGCAATAGAAAAAAAAAATCACGTTTTTTAAAGATCTAGGCCGTTTGTCCAAATTAATTTCGAGAAAAATAATTCACTTTACATATTTTCACAAATTGGTTAAAAATTTTAATCTTTCATAAAAAAAGAAATTAAATAGCCAAACATCCTTTTTTTCAGGCAGCCTCTCTCAACCAAGAGCTGGGATCAATAGGGCTCACCCCGGCCAAGCGAACCACTTGGGTTCATCACATTTATTCAATCACAATCTAATAACGAAAGACATCAACAATCGAAGAATAACTCAATAGGAATTTGATAATAAAATCTTTATAGATAAAGCTCGTAGGCCAACCAATCCAATCACAAGAGTAGGATGAAAGAAACTAGTCAAAACTCTATCAAATCAATAACTCAACAATCCAATCTATGAAGCTTTTATCACTACTATTCAGATGGTGTTAATGACAGGTTCATGGTTACCTCAAATCAAATAAAATAAATCTAAACTCTTATAACTAGATGATAGTAACATGTAAATCCTTCGAAAGCAAGAAGATCTCACCAATCAACCGAATGCGAATAGATCCTCAATGATGCACTTGTTGATGATCCCTAATACCTATCTCTGCATCATAAAACTATGCAAGTCCAAATGGACGTCAGTATGTGGAATGTACAAGTATTTAAAATAGTTGAAAAGGGAAGAACACAATCATAGATACTCGACTTAAAGGACTCAACTCAACTCAAAGGACTTAACTCAACTCAAGAGACTCAACTCAGAAAGATAAGGAACTCAATCAGAATGTCCAAAGTCAAGTAAAAATACGGTTTAGACAGAGAACAATCGCATCCCATCCAATCCAATCCAATCAGAGTACTATCATGTCCTATTGGAAGTTTTTCAGTTCGTAAACGACCACTTATGAGTCAGTGATCGTGCAACAGGCCGACGTGTTGTCAGTCCGTTTAATATCTTGCCAGGGTAAAGAACAACTTTTCCAATCATAGATCCATCAATCAAATCAAGTCCTATTGTTTCAAGACAATAAAAATAGAGAAATATTTCGACGTTAATGGATTCAATCCACTCCTACGTTTGGCGACATAGTTACTGAGTTCGAGTTGGACTTATCTAATTTTGGTTCTCGATACTCCTTCCAAGACTCAATGCTCATAAAATAATTAATTCAATCGATGAGTTTTACAAGGACTCTTATCAATCCATCACAATCGAGCCTTTCGACCTATCAACCATCCAATCAACTTCCAACCACGTCTCCCAAGAGGGTTTATACAATCATAGAGGACTATCAATTTAGACCAATAATTTGAGTTCAATTATGAAAACTTTACTGACCATCAAGTTCTATCAACATCATCATCATGCTCAATCACAATCACAATCCTACTATCAAGGCTCTAAACTCAATCTCTAGGTTCATTCATGCAATCTTTATTAAATAATATCTAGAATTTATGAAATAACTTATCTAAAAATATTTGTTCAGTAAATCAAGTTCATGATAATCATCAAGCATGTAAAAATACATACAATATATAGTTTACAAAAAAACCTTCAAAGAAATATCCATGGAGACTCAGTACTTTCACAATCTTTTTATTACCATTAGTAGGGGCACATGGAAGAGTCATCCCATGCTTTAGTTTAACTTTACATACCCAGAAGAATAAAAGTTCTTGAAGAAACCCTTGACTTGGAACCTTATAGCTTGAGATTGAGAAACCCATCTATAAAGTTCTTGGATATGAAGTTTGAAGAAAAATCTTGATTCAAAACCTTAGGTTCTTGAAGAGAATCTTGAACTTGGAGATTTTACATATTGTGAATTTGGAGAAATTTGTTTCTTGAAGTTCCTGATCTTTGGGAGAAGAAAATTGGGGATCTTGGGAGTCACAATACATATAATGATGTTATTAGATTATAAGATGGGATTTGAGAAGTTATTTAAGGATAAAAGATAAAAAGTACCCATTTGGGAAAGTCAAATAATCATCAAAATTAAAAAATAACCTTTTGATGAGTTTTGTCGGCCAAATTGGCGTTCTAGGGCCCCCCTCTCATCGAACCGTTTGGCGATACGCCAAATGGGGACCCTTTCTTGCCCTTTTTATAGTTTTTTTATCTTTCTTGGGACAATTTGGAGATCAAAATCAGTGGATCGCCAAATTATTTGGCGAATTGTCGAATTTGAAAAATTCAACAAGTTTCATTAAAATGGTCATAACCTTTTACTCCGAACTTCTATTAATGTAAAATTGGATGATTTGGAAATATAATTTAAATATATTTAATTTGATAAATTATGGGTCACCTAACTCATTATGTGCCGAAACGTATGACCCTTTGAAGTTGACCCTTCTATGAACTCATATCGGAACTTAGCCGATAAAAATGTTTTGAACTTGTCTTGACCTTGGGTGCCCCTTATGACCTCAAACCACATCTGACACACTTCAATTACTTAGGAAAATACCTTAATATACATTCAAAACTTTGGAGTTATTGGATCACCTAGCTTCATAGAATTTCATATCGAAATTCAATCGATAAGGAAGATTTTAACTCAATTTTGTGCTAAGGGACTTTTGTGGCCTTAATTCATCTCAAATCTATTATCCCGCTATAGAATAGGCTTTAATACATATATTCAAGGTTAGAATCACTCGGTATGATCTCATACTCATAAAAAGGAAGTTCAGATCTTTGCCTAGGAATTTTCAAAGTGTTACACAAATCTTGTAACTACATACTCTACCATACAATAATTATCTTAGTCAGCCCTAGTATATGACATAATATCAACCTTCTAATTACTCCGCTGCCAACTCTAATACCAATCAAGGTTTAACCCTTCCATCCCTCTTCAGACCTCACAACCACTAAATCAGTCTAATCAATCGACCACTTTTGTTCAATCTTCTTGGCAATGGTGAGCCTAAAATATTTAGTAACTCATTTGCAAAATTATTATTTGTGTGTGTGTATATATATGTATGTATGTATATTAATAGCCTAACAATGACCCCTTTAGATTATCATAAGTCTTAGAAGTTCACTATAACTCGGCAAATTTCTTACACATAAACCTTACAAGAATCATCAATCATCTCAATAAGAAGTATTAAGGTTAACGATCAAGAACTAGATTATGACCACTAGTCACAAATTAATCCTAATCCACATAAATGCGTTCCAATCCTAGAAACAATCACAACACATGTAGCCATCCAAACTTATAGTCCATGATCTCCTTGCTAAAGGTATAATTTTTCATAATACCTAGTTTAAACGTATTAAGATTGTTCTTAATACTCACATAATATGTAATGTAAGATTGATTGTGAATGATGTTTGTTAAGTGGGGACTATAATTAAGAAGTTGCCCCCGCTTTAGAAGGACCTCAAGAACTATTTAAAGCATAAACGCAAGGAGATAACACATGTGTCCTACGCGGCATCCTCTATGACAATTCACATCATACTTGCAATGTCCTACATTTATTATACAATGCAGGGCACATGTGTTTTCTTGTTTAATTTTATACAAGCTTGGGTATCTATTTGTGCACACCCAAAGTTGGAGAACATAGATGTCAGCCGATCCCAAGTTAAAAAGAACGTTTATGCATGACGCCACAATTTTAAATTGCTTTCCTTTCTAGCACGATAAAATGTATAATTTAGGACGTGGCGTAGTTTATATCCAATCTCCAATTTACTGAATTGAGTGATTTATTAAGAGAAGTAAGCAGAATTAAAAAAATAAACTTTTATGGATCGCATCTGTCTCTTTCTTTATGTTTTGAAGATGTTTAAAGTATTGCACTTTCTATGAGTCATTCTATTTCACTAATGATATGTTCAATGATCCATTTGATGTATAGATGACTCATTAAATTGTCATCTCCAAATGAATCAACTTCTAGTATAATTATTTAACTTATATTGTGAGTCATGTTCTTAGCTTGTAGATGTACTGCTTCATAATAATATATCTAGTGAAATTTAATAAGTGTAGTTCAGGAGAGTATAGTGCACGCAGACCTTACCATTACCTCATGGAGGTAGAGAGGTTATTTCTAAAAGACTCTTAATTGGACTACAACAAATCAAAGTAAATATGAAAAGACCTTATCATTACCTCGTGGAGGTAAAGAGGCATTTGGGAGAGATTTGACTGTCATATATTAGGCAAGTGACACTAAACTATTAGTTTACTTGCTTTACACAAAAATCACGAGTTATGTGATTGTTATGTGCATTCTAAATTTGATAGCTTTCGAGGATGATTGGTATATTCTTTTTATACGTGTGCTGCTTATTGTGCATAAAGCACTACCATCAATTTCTAAGACTTCCTCCATAGTCCATGGATAAGCTTAGTGTACATGTCAATTATCTTGGTAGGCATTTTAGACTCACTCTTGTTGATGTTTGTGTTGATACCATATCATTCCATTTGTCTTATGTCCAGTTCTATCAAGGTAATTCACCATTAGATCATGATGACTTATATATTCTTCTTTAAAAGACTTAGTACTTATTACAAGTTATATCTCATATTTTCTATTCAAAGTAGTAGTTTCGTGACTTAGTGGCATTATGAAATTTGTGGCAACACCCAACACTTGTATTCTATTTTTGCACTTATCTTTACATATTGTGGCTATTAGTATATTATTCTTTTTCCTTTATTTATCTTTCATGCTTAGCCTTTGAGGATACGGCTAATAAATAAACATGATATCAGAGCATTAGGCTTTAATACATACGGTACACATGTTCTGTATGAGCTTCCGATAAGGAAAAGGTTTAGGATATACCAGAAAAAGTCTAAGTAATAAAGTCACGGTTTTAGAGTGTGTTTGGATTGACTTTTATTAAGTGACTTATAAGTTAAAAGTTAACACTCATAAATTAGGAATCCCCAACTTTTGACTTTTGGTTTTTATTTTTTTGTTGTATTATTTCAACTTTAAAAAAGTGTTTTAAGCACTTTTTATGTTACCCGAACACTTTCAAAACTAAAAAAATACTTAAAAATCAAAAGTAATTAAAAATAAGTTAATTGAGACACACACTTAATATTCCTAGAGTTCTTGATCACAATGTTTTTTCTGTCTTAAAAGTATATTGTCCCATGTCAAAATGGAATTACGCCTCTCAACACTTATCAAACTTAGAGGAAATATATGGTTAGACTTCAACCATTCTTATGTTGGATCAGTAGGTTATATTGGATTTTCAAACACTACCATCAAGGTTTTAGACACTTAGGTTTAGCCTCAATTCCAATGTACCAATCTGATGTCGCTTAACACGGTTACTCAAAGGAAGCAGGGACGGTCGTCATCAGCATAGTAATTCAATTTTAGAGGTTGGGTCGATTTCACAGGGAATCGTTGTTCAGGTAGATGTAGCTCGTTGGACTAAGTAATTGTAGGATCTGGGGGGTTGCAATATTTAAAGTAAGGATTGAACTAAACAAATTCTAATGAATGACTTAAACAACAATTAAGGAAAGATGTTGGGGATGTGCAAATATGGGAATTGATCTACCAACTGGGTCTAAATATTTGACTAATTAAGTTGATATTAAGTGAATAGGTTAGGTTACTTGTAACCCATATCAGCTATGATCATGAGTATTTCGCATGAATCGACTAAGAAATCATACGCGAACCGCCTAGGACGTGCTTGACCTAAGAAATTCCAGCAAAACCCCTGAAACCTTGGTCGTTGAATCTATGGTTGTGGACTTCAACTGAAATTCCAAGAGGTTTCCAGCCATTATATTCATTCCACACTCTAATCATTCTGACTAAAGTAACAATTAAAGATCTAGAGTAAACCCCAAGTTTGCAACCTTGAAGTTATAGATTAAACATAGAAATAGATATAAATTCACTCAAATCAACTACAGATAAGTCATAATATCACATACCCAATAGATAAATCAAAAACACAAATCAATAGCACACCCCCAACATGGGGATTTTAGCCACACATGCTAGAAATTAAGGATTTGATACCAAACATAGCAACAACAGTTATGGGTAACAAGATTGAATAGAAATTAGTTGATTATCACCAACCGATCTTCTTCAATTTGCTCCACAAAAGCTTCAAAACCCTATTTCCTTTTGTACTCTAAGAGGAAGGTACTATGTACTACTACAAAAGATTAATTGTTCGGATATGATATGCACTCTCCCTTTTTAATGTTCTTTCTAAAATTGCTTATATACTCCGTGCAAATGTGTGAAAGTTTGTGCTCAAAAATGTCATTCGGTGGTCAAGGTCGACCATCGCCGAGCACTCTGACGATGCACCGAATGTGCACTTGACCGCTTTCTTTTGCATCTTCATAAGGCTTACTTTTCTGCAACATTAGGCGATGACTCTTCATTTCGCCGATGCAATTCAGTGATGCACCAAAATACCCATCACATCGTCTTCTTTTTAGTGATTTGGGGCTTTAAGTGTTGCAACTTTAGACAACCTCCTGTGCAGTTCGGCGGTGCGCCAAACATGCTTTACGATATTGAATTTGACCACCTTCTTGACTTTTATCTGGAACCTTGGTTGCTGAAATGATAGAAAATTTCTCTGAGTGTTCGGCGCATCACTGATTATGTTGGCGATATCGCTTTTTTCCGCCTTTCTGCACTTTTGCTTCCTTTCCAAGATTTCACCAAGTATTTTCCATTTGTGCACTTTTACTTCCATTTCATGTCATAGCACATGCATATTTGTTAGAAGTTGGAAATAATAGCACACTAAGGAGTTGTTTGGTAGGAGGGATTAGGGGAAATAATCCATGGATTAGGAGAATGTATTAATTAATACAATGTTT